>JAEAOA010000619.1:1345000-1357500 GCA_016746295.1 Potamilus streckersoni
TGCAAGCTAATTAATTTATATTATGCAAGTACTTTTTCCAGTCGCCTTAGTCCAAAGAGGTCACAGTGAAGTGAATGAAAATTTTACCTTTTCTACGCTATGACTATTACGTATAATTAGGTAGAGAGTAAGTATAATATAAGTTGGTAGTTCAAGGTTTATACATGGAACGTTATTAAAATTCAGAACGTGGTGTGCTGAGAATCGGAAAAAGAGGTGCAACATGTTCTTTGTTTGCCTGAAAATTAGATATCCCTTTTGTTCTAATGACAGCAGCTCGGCCATCCCTTGATTCCACAGCATGGTAACATTGGGTTCATCTTCCTGACTTCATTCGTCAGTGTATTGTGGCTCGTTATTGTAATAAGAGTTTTCTTTCGTATATCATATTTCACATTTTGCTTGATTTAGTCCGAATGCTTTAAATTAGTTTTGTCCATCTTTCAGATTCATTGAAGCGTAGTCTGAGATAGTGTTCAGTCTGGTTTCTGCTTGCATGCAGCATCATCGTGAGCTTTAGCATTCATCTTTATAGTTAGGCTAATAAATGTTTCTCCAATTCAGCCAGTATGAATGCAGAGGCAGCTGCTATAAACCCACCAATACAATGGGCGGCAATAATGGTAGATATATAGTAGGCACCGCTATCTTTCATTATTCATAGTTGCAGTAATAATATAGATATCAACATCGTCTACGCTATTTAAAGTAGTCTTGAGCCGCATGTTGTAAAAAAACAAACATTGTCTCTCATTCCTAATTAGTCCAATTAGTGAGTTCTAAGAGAATGATTATAAATCAGGTTTAGCCTTTATATCTCATAATAAATATAAATCATTCATTTTCTGAAGCATTTGTAGCTCTATATCAAGAAGCTTTTAAAACCTGAGTTGTAAACATAAGTCTAACATCGATACAAATTGTAAGTGCGAAACGATCGCCAAAGATCTAGTTGTCAATTACAAACGCATAATCGTGTTCAATATACATATCTACAGCGGAATTAGTATTTCTACATTTTAATGCAATTATCTGTCAGAAAAATATGTATGAATAAATATTACTTTGTCATAAACGTAGCTTGGATCCGTAATGGTTAGACATATTTTCCCTCTTCCATAACAATATGATGTTCTGATACTAAATTAGATTACCTATTTTCCGAAAGTGATCACATAAGTCACATTTGGAATTTACGCCGTCTAGTCGATCCGTACCGGTCTTGGTGGCATCCTGATAATTTGCAGGGTCTGCAAACTTAATGGTTATGGAGTATTTCTAAATTAAGTTTTCCACACATTTCTTTTATGCCTTTGCAGAAGAGTAGCTGTTTGACTTATGCTACTTTAATTTACTACAATTCTTTTTTGTAACACATCATCAGTATTCACAGAAACGTGTCTCACTTTGTAATCACCAGTCGTGTTGAGGTCTCCGCTCATGACTCCATAAGATCTCATCACCTTGGTAAGAACGTTGGCACTGCAGCTCTTCCCTGGTGTGATAGTCTCCCTGTTATTAAAGATGTTTTCTTGCTTGCATTTACACTAATCTTTTGTTACAATTTGTGACTGATTTATATGATGGTGGAGACATCGCCCATTTCATAGGTTTACTTAGGCAGAGTTCTGATCAGTGTGAATGGAGTGAATAAGATTTGATCCAGGTTAATGAAGAACGCCTTTGCTTTGTGTAATCAGTTGCTCTGTCTCTCTTGTAATGGTCAACTCTTGTAATGGTCAACACATAGTCTCCTAAATGTAACATATATTTCTCTGATCTCAATGACTGGTGTGAAGGTCTGTAGGTTTTCATTAAAGATATTGTCTTATCTGCAGTAACCCAAATTTTGTGTTCCAATTTGCGTATGTTTAAAGTCTGGGCATGATTATACTACGGTCGAGACCGATGAATTCGGAAGTATGGATGAATTTCTTTCAACAACATTATTTCTCTGAGATTTGATCGAGGTTAATGAAATTGCTTTTTGTTCGGTTAAGTATAGGGATCAGTCGTCGTTATAACTATTGGCATCAAATTTCTTCTCAGTAACTATCAACATGAATGATCTCACACTAGGGATGGTCTCCATATGTTGGTGTGAAGTTAACTTTTCATCGCATTTCTGTAACGCATGTTTTTATTGTCGCGAGGACTCCACGATCATTAGTCACGACATTTACAAACACTACGTAAATTCCACAATACGCCTGCATTATTTGTAGCTTAATGAACATCTTGGTGTAATACAAATTTATGAGCAGTATCAACACCTTTCCTATATTACCAAAAGCACACAGTCCATTGAAGATATGCAATATATATTGACTTGTATCCGTATATAGCGAGCCTTATAGTTGAGCGTCTACCAACTGCTGCATTCCCTTGTCGTTCAATTAGAACTTTATTGACGCTATCCTATGATATTTGTGTGCTTTAGTGTGAGTCAAATCCTCCTCCATACCCTAAGCATTGTTAACGGAGTGACTGATATTTTCCAACTGGATACGCCCTGCCTTCTTATATAACAGTGAGTATGAATTAAAGAGAAGATCTCTATCAATGCATTTGCAAACGTGTTCTTAGTAGAAAAAGTATAAACTTGTTAAATGCAATCGGATAAGCTCCCGCTGCGTGGCTGTCGTTGCCGTTTAACCATATAGAATTTAATAAAACTTGGTGCGCCTAGTATTCTTTCCTATCTTAGGCATGGTGACATCGTCAACATCACTGGCGTCTGACGTTCACGATTACAATACAATCAACCAATAACAACCAGATGGTCATCACACGTTTGGCTGCATTATAGTAAATAATAGTTGATCGCAGACACCAACGTGTTGTCTATCGATGAGCCTGATACCTAAAGCTGTATACCTAGGCATCACCAACCTTGTAGAATGTCAGTCGCAATGTGGCCATGAGCCGCATGATTGATTGTCAAAATGATATTTAAAAAATCAGCACTCACATTTGATTGGCACACCTCAGGTACACATGAGGAAGATACTGAAAGTTGTAGCTATTATATAATGCGTAACAATTAAATGATCAAACCATGTTAAGAACCAGGTTTTGTAGTTTTGTAGTCTGAGGTAACTGTTGGGTTGACTAATCTTCATCAAGCCGACGTTGCTGTGGAAAAGTACCTCAAAGAGTAATGCGCCATTTCGGTTCACATGACGTGTATTTGATTAGGGGAAGGATACCTAATAACGTCATTGAGATGGGAAACATTTAAGTCACCAATAAGCAGAGGTCTATTGTACATGAATTTCTACGTCATCATGTATACGGATGTCAACATTCAACATATTAGATTGGAAATCCAAAATTTGCGCCCACTTTATGATTATCTTCTGACAAACTATCTGCCTTCGTTTTCTGGCTCCCCAACAGCCAGTATCAAAGTTTATGTTGCGTAATTTCATCTAATGACAAACTATTTATAGACACAAACAGTTAAAATGAGAAGCTTCATATTGATAGACCATGAAGTACATTTCATCATTCCAGGACAGTTTTCTTACAACTGGGTAAAATGCATATAGGCCATCTTTGCTTGAATGTCGAATGTACATATTGTTGTTGATGTTATTGTTGCTTTTGTTTTTGTTGTTGTTGTTGCTGTTCTTCTTCTTCTTAATTATTATTATTATTATTATTATTATTATTATTATTATTATTATTATTATTATTATTATTATTATTATTATTATTATTATTAAACTGTAACGCTGAGCAAACATTTTGGATTCAACCACTGAAGCAAAATTCTGTACTCAAGGATCCTCTGAAGCAAATTAATTTGCTTTCTTTTGCGTAATGACTACGAATGTTTTGAATACATTCCTGACTATGATCCGAGTATCCCTACATTTGAATAGAGCGAGCACGGAATAGACAGTAAAGAAGCGTTTACCATCAGTTACATAATTTGATGTTGATTGGACAAAGCTATAATTAGGAGTTAAACAGGTCATGCTAAATCAGGTCGGTGCCTGTTACTCGTCTAGACTTGTATCCGCGGTAACAAAAAAAGTGGTTGTAACGATCTGTACCTGTACGGAAGCACTGCTTTGTGTTTGCTACCCATCCCTGTAGGTAAGCAATCCAAATTATATCAAATCGGGAAAGATCACCATGGAAGAATACAAATCTTTGTTCAAGTTGAGCAGCCAATCGAATGGTTCGTTCTAGCACAGACTGCCATTTTGGACAATGCTATTTATTATCCTGTGCATTTCTCTAAAGTTGGAAATTCACTGAATTTCTTATAGACATAAGAGAAGCATTTCATCGACTAGAATGGTGCTTCATGCTTCATGAAGAGATTTGCACCAGCAACATGTGCATTATCAAGGCTATAAGTTCTTTCTGGTGTATCTTGTCTCTGAGATCAGTTCATCACAAAAATTGCACTCGCTTTCAGCAGGCAGTTTCCATTCCGATGTTCGCAACGTTTCTCTCGGATGGTTGGATACTTACTGAAGGTGTCATATTTATATTCACACCATGTCGCTCCGTTAAACTTAAGAGATCAGCGATGTAATAGCTCATTGTATTTGTGTCGAGTTTCTGAGTCTAGCAATTCCACGCATTTCAGCTGTGTAACTGGGACAATTTAAGTCTTCCCGAAAAAGATGTTATTTTTCCATGGATGAAGAAGAAACGACCAGACAAGGTCGAAAAGATTTTGAATGTGATTAAATAGCTGGAAATTCAGCAGCTGTGATATAATGTACAATTAGGCGATGATACTAACCTGTTAGTAGGAAAATCCTTTACCTCCTTGCTTGGTTGCTCAAAAAATTGCATAACAAGATTGCAAATTCACACGGACAACTCCTTGGGGTCGTTGGACAGGTTAACCAATACATATCCGCATTCTGTTAAATGAAAAGTGGCATTATTACATGTGACTGAAAAAAAACACATTCATTTATCTAAATAAACAATTCGACTGCTCGCTGGTGATGATTGCATTTTAGACTAACTCATATACGACTGCATGGAGGATGTGATATCAGCAGTTGAGTCATTTGGGATACCTGTCCCTTGTTTGTGACTGAGACTAGGATACTTGCCCGAATCTTAATTTTTTATCCTACGGACGTTTTAGCACAGTGTTGATTCAAACATTCACGTCCTTCTTGATTAAAGACAATAGCTTGGTATGGATTAGAATTGCAAAACGTATATTTCGAATCTTTATACTAGAAATGTGTTGCTTTGGCTCCATGTCACCAACTACATTGTGACTTATATTGATGATAATGCCGGTTAAGCTTTTCTCTTTGATCACATCTTTGCGTCGCAGAAGTACACCGCAAATGGCGGAGTTTCTACAATATAGTTAGTTACCACATGTAAGCTTGCACGAGCTATCGCCTAAGTCTCCAAGTTTGGCATTGGACTTTTTCCATTAGTCAAAGGGATGCTTTGCTGCACGTACTTTCAATCATGGATAGAAAGATTATAGTTTAGAGACTACGTAGATTTTCCAGCTAGTCCACTTACATGTAGCGGCAATCGTATCATCACTGAGAACATATGCCAATTGTACTTGAGAAATCGCCTCGTGTCCTGCCTTGATGCAACCACGTCGCATTTGTGGAAATACGATACAGGTCATCACGGGTCCAATTCACATAGCATCCTCAAGTCCAAACGTGTATATGCCGTTTTCGGTTACCTTAGATATATCGTCTTCTTCTATCGCCTTTTCTACTTTTTATCTAAAAGATTATTCATTTTGTATTAAGTCGTGTTGTTGAGATGCTGGCTGAGACCTCCCGCGGTGCATTTGAATAAACAATTATATTTTCAAAGGCCGTATTTATTGCATGGTCGATCGTCTGCCTTGGTATTTGCATATTAATTGGACCTTCTATAGCTTTTTCTGAAAGGTTGGCATCCGTTCTTAAATGCGTCACCAAAAGCACTGTTGCTATTATCGATATTCCTATGCAACTAATGTAGATGACTAGTATATATATATATATATATATATATATATATATATATATATATATATATATATATATATATATATATATATTACATCAGCTTAGTTTCTAAGAAGACCGATTGGTTTATGAATGCTGACTCATCACAAGATTAAATAGTCTTTTTAACCTTCCTTTCCTTGTAAAGGAGTTTTATATTTTTCCTATTGACACCACATACTACGTTTCATGCAATCAATGGTGAGGGAGTGTAGGGCATACCCATGTTTCCATTTTTATGCATTATCTATAACGGATATAATCGGGCATTAATATTCGTGAAGAAAATATTTTGTTTGGGCTCAGACCCACACTAAACAGTCACACACGCACAAAACAATCCTGAGTCCAATGATAAAGTGGTGTTTTCTTCCCGACATTTTACAATATGACAAAGGTTATTCAAAAGTAAATATGAAATATTTTATTTTGTTTTATATAGGAGTGATTCTAATGTTTTCTCTACATATCATTATCGTTCTATCTCTCAATATAAAAAAGACAATGGGAAGATGGATAACACATAATTTTATCTTGACCTTTTTGCACCTTATAAGGCGCAATTATATGTAACAGTCAAACCCAGTTTACGTCCAAAACTATTATACAACATTGCTATTTCTTAAAATCACGATTTAAATGTGATAAGATTTAGATAAAATTTCAAAGTTGTTCGATTGACGATAGCTAATTGAAAAAATGTTGCAATTACTTGTTTTCGCATATAACTAGGAAAAAATATTTTGTCTGAACTTCCAATAAAAATGAAACAGCAGGAAATAATGGTCGATTAAACTTCATTTTATTGTTACAAGAAATGATCAAGTACTTCGTATCATGTAAACAGTATCAGTATCATAATTTTCTTATTAATAAAGTGTTTTTAAAGTATTGAAATCAGATATAAATCCCCATGACAACACTTTCATATTCTCAGTTTATCGCATGTGTCAGGGAATGTGGTCATTCTTTCAAGTTTGATCATTTCTTTATGGCTATTTGACACCTTATGCACACACACATACATACATACACACACACAATCCGGCAACATAACGACAACTGATTCATCGTATGTGCTAATATTATTTGAAAACACACGGTGTAAAACTGAGTGTGTGTCGTTTAGATTTTTAAAGTAGCTTTAACAATTTTTCAATCACATCGCCTCGATAGGTGACAGTTTAGATTGATGTCTAGCACAAGTGCATCATACCGCAGACATGTGGCATGATATTCCTCCCAGTCACATTATACTAAACGATGTACAATAAATCCACTATAATAACAAAATAAATTTAATGGTTTGCTTTGTAATTTGTTGTTGCATATCACGAACTGGAGAATTGAAAATAATTGATATCGCCTTTAACAGTATATTTTGATTTATGTCATCCACAGAGTCTCAGACCCAAGACCACAAACTGGTTACAGCAGAGTAAAACCTACACATCCGTAAGTAAAATAATATCTAGTAAGAAACTGAACCAGAATTTCCTCTCTTGTTCTTCTAAAATTAAAATCGTAGCATATCAAAAAGCGCTTTAAAGAAAGTATTTTCTGGCATTTCGTTTTAAAAACTATAGTTCATTTGATTTCGCATGACGCATAAAGTAGTGCGGTTAGTATTTGTTCTTGATAAGATAATAAAAACAAACAACCAGATGTAAACCAGAAAGAAATAAAACAAAAACAGAGAGAACGGGAAAACAAAATCTCCAACAAATATACAACAAGGATGAAATAACATATATGTCAGTTTTAGAATTTGTGTTAATATTATATATTTGGTTAATTAGGCCTACTTTTTTGAAATCCTGTAACAAAATCAGACGAAGACTTTTTATGAAAAACGTAAAACAACTATGACTGTAAACTCTAGATTTTATTGAATGAGAAGACAAGTCTGGGACCTCAGTTTAAACAAAAATATGCTCAGTGATTCAAGTGACGGACGACGAACCTTGAATAAGCAAAAAGTAATTGGAGATTGTACTCATTGTTTATTTGTGAATTATTACTTCTTTTCTAAACAACATATAATGAAATTGATTTCAACTTTTGAGTATTGATTGGAGCATTTAGTTTTTATACCAGTGACAATTACAATTATATTTTTATTTTTAATGAACGTCAGATCACGACCGAAATCTGCAGACACACGTCTAGCGAGGGGAAATTTGAAGGGAGAAACACCTGCAGAAGAATCAACGTAAATATGAGCTGGAGTGATTGCTAATTCCGCATACGAAATTAGTGATGTATTATATCATGGATTGGTTTGAAAGATTTAGCAATTTCAGAATATATAATATTTACATATTTTTACCACAAAAGTAGCAGCCAGCTTACAACCGAAATAATGTTCATGTACAGATACAAAGATAGAAGCATGCGCTCAGATATTCATCGATGCATACATATATTTGTGTATATAATAATGCATACATACATTATTAAAAAAATCTTAAATTCACGTTGATATGTAATCAGAAAATGCTGACAGGAACATTAGATATTAAAATGTATGGTTTAAATTACAGTGCAGAGCTGGATGTTAAAGAATGTATTGCTACGAACATTTGTATATATCACGGGATTCGATATTTTATTTTAGTAATGTTGTTTATCTCAGACGAAAAGCGTGTCACATGAGCAATACTCTTAGATCACCTTGATCGGCAGCAGTCCATGCGCTACACGAAAATGATGTGGTATTGCCAAGGTCATTTCGTAGAGTCTAAATAAAGAATGTTTAATTTTTCAGTTTTTTTTTCAGAATGAAACTATATAGTGGGCCCTCTACGTGACCAAATGGTTTTTCCAATTGCCTATTTTTTTAAGTGTTAGAAGAACAGGTAGTCTGTCTCGCGAGAATGGGATGGATGGATATAATACCGTTTAAGAGTGTTCGGCAGATGTATCTTGCGAACGATGAAGGCTGGAGAGGGTTTTATTGTTGAAATAAGATTATCTTTCAAATTCATTTGTTTTTGGACTTTAATAACTTATTATATAGAAGATAAATCAAGTGCATTTGTTTTATAAATTTTGGGAGAAAGAAATTCAGTGAAAATGTGTTCTGGAATTGCTAGGAAATATTAAATTCGATTAAGTTAAGAAATTGTTACTATTTGTAAAAGGACCACATCTGACGTCATCATCTTCAATATTGGAACGTATCGTCGAGATTCTTACCTAGATTCTAATAATTCTTTTAGCGATATGACATGTAAATTTCATTCTTAGGAACACATTTTGGTTATTTTCACTAACCGTGAGTCATAGGTAAATACAGTATTTTGTTAAGATTTACAAAGCTTAATGATATCACAATTTATTTATTTTGTTATTTACGAGCCTACATGTAGATATAAATATATATATATATATATATATATATATATATATATATATATATATATATATATATATATATATATATATATATATACTTATGGACAGTAATGTTTGCAAAGAAATGTCGGCCCAAAGCAATTGGTAAGCATTGTTTTCTATGAAACATTATGAAAGCTAGGGATGAGGCATCTTAAAAATGAGTAGGAAAAGAAAGACAGACTTTAATTTCTAAAATTAATTGTTAGGAAAAGTGGTTGATTTTGGTGATGACATACGCTAAATGTGTAACTAGATGGACATGCTTTCTATTGGTGGAATGTAGCATTGATTATATTCTTATGTATGCTGAGAAACACAAATCTATTATTCTTTATTTTGTCTTGGTCAAATGATACAGGGAAAGTTTTTTTTTATAGGTTTTATCATATTAGTGATTGTAAATTTAATGCGTGACTGAACACACACACACACACACACATATATATCATATATATATATATATATATATATATATATATATATATATATATATATAAAGATAACAAATCATATGGCGAATAACAACCCTCTCAAGGTTACTGGATCCACCAATGGATCACAAGTGTCAGGGATTAATTAGAATAGATGCAATAAACTGACGACGAACAGTACGAAACTAGTAACTAACTAGCCTAAGCGCTTTCGACTCTTAATGAGTCTTTTTCAAAGGCAAATACAAAACATAGTTACGACAAACAAATAAACACAAAAACGTTGTGTTTGTAAACCTCTACATTTCTGTCTTCACATGTGCTAAAACTATAAATACAACCAGCTTGTATAGACTAGTTGCGGAAACTGAAAACGTTGTATAATTCCCTAAAAGTCTACAAGCCAAAGCGACATCTATTTTTACTTTGTGTACATATGTAACGCAGATTATATCCCGGATATTTGATTCTATACCGGTTATTCTTATTATCCTTCAATTTTTACTATAAGAATAACCGGTATAGAATCAAATATCCGGGATATAATCTGCGTTACATATGTACACAAAGTAAAAATAGATGTCGCTTTGGCGTGTAGATTTTTAGGGAATTATACAACGTTTTCAGTTTCCGCAACTAGTCTATACAAGCTGGTTGTATTTATAGTTTTAGCACATGTGAGGACAGAAATGTAGAGGTTTACAAACACAACGTTTTTGTGTTTATTTGTTTGTCGTAACTATGTTTTGTATTTGCCTTTGAAAAAGACTCATTAAGAGTCGAAAGCGCTTAGGCTAGTTAGTTACTAGTTTCGTACTGTTCGTCGTCAGTTTATTGCATATATATATATATATATATATATATATATATATATATATATATATATATATATATATATATATATATATAAAGATGACAACGATGTTTTATTTTGCAGAAAAATATTGGAAGGTGAAACAAAGAAAGGAGCTTTGAAGAATGAAAAGTCTGAGTGGGAGAGGGAAATGGTTTATCTCCAGAACAGGTAACCATTCATATTCAAAGTCGATTGGTTTGGTTATATATGAATAAGTTCTTATAAAGTTTATGGCTAATAATTCATTCAGAAATATTCAAGACAAAATCTGTTTCTTCCCTGACATCGATATTTTGTCGAAATTGTGTTCCATACAATGTTCTTTAAATTTAGTATATTTATTGATCATCTTCTCGTCATAGGATAAAGGTGAGAAGAAGAAGATGCATTTTGTTTCATGGCTCCATTTTATTAGTCGAATATTCTAGACGTGAGCATACAAATCACCAGAACTGTTTCTTCCTTACGATAGATAATTGCTTTTACGCGTTGAAGCAGCATTTTAATAATGACATTGCATATGTTTAGGACTTTTAACAACAAAAACCAAGACAAAGATGTTTCAGCATGCTTGCTGTAAATTGATATGTCTAAATCACACCCTAAATATGTTTGCTTTCGTTTACATCATAAAATTTATCTTCACACTTGCAAGCAATATATTAATATCTGAGGCAACATACCAACCATGACACGTGTTATTGTAGATAATAATGAATCATCTTTATTAGTGGTATTTATACTTTTTTTCTGACAGACACCATAATATCCAACCGTACCACTTTGCATTTGTATATTCATAAAAATGGAGTTTTAAAGAGTATATGTACGTATGTTTATACATATCGTTATTTAAATTTACATACCGTATCGTGATATTTATGCTAATTGCAGAAGAGTCTAGTGTGCTCTTATTATACGAACTATATTTTCTATCTAGGCTCGAAGAGGAAAAACAGAAAGTCAAGGAAACCGAAAATAAAATCGAATACATAAAGGAGAAAAACAAAAAGTAAGCTAAATACTATTTATGAAAGGAAAAACGGTGCCTTTGTACCACATTTTTAAAATTTGTTATACAATATATTATGGGTAAAGATAACTGGAAAATATGCAAAATAACACTATTGTATCAGATATAGTTCGACATTATGATTTAGGAGACAATGATTCATAGATTGTCTACTCAAGTATAAGCCTAAGAATATCACTGCATATGCATAATAACATATTTTTTTTTGTGTGCAAACAACAAAGCTATATTCGGCTGCTAACTATTCTCTTTACCTATTTGTGAATAAAAAATCCGATTTGTTGACCATTTTGCTTTGAGTGACCCTGATTAACATATTCTAAGAAAAAAAATCATTTCCATATATTACCGCTAATACTACTGATCAGCTGACATAATGTGTAATATTATTTTCCAGGCATAGCACCATTATCTAAAGTAATTTGCATGCATTACTATAGGTGTTTAAATTAACGTTATCATGCTTATGTATATATATATATATATATATATATATATATATATATATATATATATATATATATATATATATATATATAGTTGGTTGATGGGCGTTAACGCCATTTTTCAGCACACGATAGGCTATTCTTGGCGGCCAGTATTAATGGTGGAGGAAGAAACCGGGAATTCACCGGAAAGAACCACCGACCCATGAGAAGCTACTGGCAAGCTTTCTCACATATCCACATTCGCCGAATCCTAGACTCGAACACACGCAGACAGAGGTGAGATGGCAGTGATCCGTAACGGACAGAGCTTTAGACCACTCGGCT
>JAEAOA010000619.1:1360000-1560000 GCA_016746295.1 Potamilus streckersoni
GTGGATGTAGTTTTAAAAATGACTTGGTGTGCTTAGTTTCATAAACAATAAGGTATCATCAATCCACACAATTACGTTTAATTTTTAGAATTAGTCGATAAATCACTAATATTTACAATTGACATTAATATAAAATGATATTTTCGCTGATGTCACCTTTACTCATGCATTATGTCATATGATTTATTTGCATTATTGTCATGGGCGTTGAAGTTGAATATTAACAATGATAGCTTCAAAACTCAACATGTGATCTATGTCTTCTAATGCAGCGCATGAGACGTACAGTGTTTGTAAGGAGAAATAAACACAAAAGAATGAACTTTAGCAGATCAGATTTTTGTGACCAGAGTTAATAGTTTAAAATATTCCAATTATGTTGGTTTAATATTATTAGTTGTAGGAGAATCTGAGCACATGCCATTACATTTAGATCAGTCTGAAGGGAAAGAAAACACAACCACGTTACGATTACATTTTATCGCCTCAGTTGAAATTATATATCTGTTTGTGTGGTTGGAAAGGTTAGATCAATATTTTGTATCCGTCTGCAACATTCCTTATAGTTTGTCCAAAGCAGAGGAGGAAAAGAAGATTTTGGAGAAAGATTATAATCATCTGCAGCAGGATATGGAGAGGTAAGCTAAGGATAAATATGTATTTATTCCTCTATTGCTGTATAGTAAACAAGACTAAT
Organism: Potamilus streckersoni; assembly: GCA_016746295.1. Lineage (NCBI taxonomy): Eukaryota > Metazoa > Mollusca > Bivalvia > Unionida > Unionidae > Potamilus > Potamilus streckersoni. The sequence goes on from JAEAOA010000619.1 coordinate 1,360,698, forward strand.
TAACATATGTAGTTTTCTTTGTGGCATTGAGTTTTAGATTCATAATTAAAATGAATTTTATTAATAAATCTCGTTCGGAGAAATGAGATACCTTTCCGTTCTACCGTACGGTATTAAATACCAGCTTAGGAGGAAACTATGATGCCAAGTTTATCGTTTATTAAAGTTTGATCTTTTCAAGAATGGATGAGATAATGTTACAAGCTTTTACCCCTGATATTATGTTCGAGATAAGCACGCACACACACAAATTCCGTCTTTGCCGAAGGAGTGTTTTTATCTAGGATTATATGTTCATATGTAACTATGTAACATTCACTCTGCCTTCTTTTCATTAGCAATTTCATGTGACAATTTAAGCGACTGTAATGGAGAACCTCGAGGTTGCACACACACACACACACAGTTTCATTTACATACATAAACACACACTATGACATTAGCGTGGTCATTTATGTGCAATGTATGCATTCATATCTGATGTATGTATATTAAACAACTTGTTATTACGGATTTACTGTATCACACTTGATAAGAATTAGAATAAATATCTACAGATTTAATTACCAGCTGCTTTCTATATATGCCTCTAGTAATCTTCTTCAAAGTCTCTCCTCTTTAGCACGAACCCATAGTTTGTTCGAATTTGTTTAAAGCGTTCGAAGGCTTTCTTCCATTGGATTGTATATTATTTTGTTAATTAGTACAAATAAGTAAAATCCTCGCTTTGGACTACTCTTTGGAACAAAGCACAGAGACGGGAAAACCTAAATATGTTTCACTTGATTTTGTCATTTAAATATACAAATTTACGCAATACAAGAATAAATGGTGATTGAAAGATAATATAAAAGTTATTATTATTATTATTATTATTATTATTATTATTATTATTATTATTATTATTATTATTATTATTATTGTTTTTTTATTTTTATTAATAATAATATTATTATTATTATTATTATTATTATTATTATTATTATTATTATTATTATTATTATTATTATTTCTAAATTAATTATTTTCCCAGGGAGCTTTACAAGAATACTGAATGGAAAAATATTTTAGAGTCAATGACTGAAAAACATACAAAGGAAAAAGAGAAGCTGTCTGATACCATCGAATGTCTGAAGGCAGAGAAAGACAATTTAATGACAAGGTGAGATACTCTTATGTTTGAAAACGTAAGACGTATGTGAAGAGCATATTTTTCACAATACCTATACAAAAGCACTTAAATGTTCTAGTGAGCTATCCTCGTGAGCTGATATAAAATGCTATTTTTCTAGACGAGAGTTTGCTCGTCCAAGCTTGGCTGAAACTGGGAATTAAAACAATAGTTCTACAAACACGGGTCATACACGCTGTCATTGATTCTTTAAATTCATTCCCACTTTGTCTGGACCAGAGCGCGTTAATTACATGTGAAATACTTTGCTTATAAAAAATAAATTATGACGACGCTATCTCGATATTGCTCTCAACACAACAAGGTATGGTAGGTATAATTACTGTTGATGTCTACTTTTCACATTTCTGAAATTGGGACTTTATATATTCAGTAGCACTGCAAGTTTTACATAGAAATAAAAGGAAGGTGTCAAACATCCGCGAGTGTGATGTAATTGCTGTGGAGATGCGACAAAGTTGGGAACAAGGGGTGCAAAAACGAAATTTTGCGAAGTACAGATAATTCTGGCATAATATCTATACTAATGTTGACGAAACAGAGAATGATACACCTGTTCAGGTGAATAAATTCAATGAAAATGCTTAGCGATGCGAATTGCTAAGGTTCATTTAATTGTTTCCGAAATCAGCCATCAATTAGTACATTTAAAATATAACCGGGTGCTCTTTCGTGAGTTAAAAATCAATCTTGACCTGTCTTGCTCCTCAGTTCCGCCAGTTTCATTCTTGATCGGAATTATATTCCAATGCCTAAATGCAATTCCACATCGAACACATATCTAATGTGAAGAACAACAGCGATTGCTATGTCAACATGCTCATACAGAATGCTTTATATTCAGTAAACATACTAAATATTAATATTGGTCAAACAATACCTTAGGACCTGGTCGACAATGACATGACTAACATTTACACTCCCATGAAAGTGGGCGACATAAGAAGTTTCGACTGATGCAATTTGGGTATCGCAGTTTGCGACTTTGTCTAGGAAAATTGTCACTATCAACTACGCATCAATAAGTAAAAATGACTTTAAAATTTTAACTTAATGAGGATGGCCGAGGTCAAAAGAGCCACCCTCTGTGGACAAAACAAAGCCTCACACCTAATAGACCACTTGCATGCCACATTGTAGACTGAAAGAATTAGCTTCGGAGTTTAAATGAGTCAGATAAACTCTCGTTCCAGAAGAAATACAGTCAGACGCGTGTTCCAAACATCATTTATGCAGATTTCGAGGCGCTGCAGGTGCCAGTAGAAGATTCTCTTTCAAACCAGGAGAAAAGCAAAGAGAACCAAGTTTCTTCTACGTTGTGAACAATGAGTTAATGTTATACCTCGAGTGGAGGTCATGACTACCTTTACCTGCAGACTAGATAGCGAGATAGTGTAGATTTGTGATGCATTCATATGGCTGGATCCGGTTTAATGCGAGTCTTCGAAGAAGCGGAAGACTGACACGTCTGCATATTAAACTGATATCATTATCATTGTTGAGATGCCATTTAGTAATGATATGAAGAAGTCTGTGCTACCATTTTATCTTATCAGAAATACAAATATCACACTTAGATATCTATCACCGTCGAGTTGTCTATATCAGGCCTTAAAGACAAGTCTTGCTATGATTCTTTCTCTTGATCCAAGGGTGTGGATTGGCGAGTCATATATGCCAACCCGACGCATACTAAACTATCGCCCATGTCAAAGACGAGTCATACCTCAATGTGTATAGGTCAATACAAAATCTGCCCTAAGGCCTGCTTTTGTAGCATTTTGTGCAACATCAAGTATGTCGGTACAACACCAGAGCAAGCGCCAGCCCTGGTAGCAAAAATCTTGCAGCGAAAATTAATGTAACAGTGTAAGGTGAGAAGATGTAAGATATGCTAGATATGCTAGGGTGGATCGGGTTAAATGCGTCTTTCTTGCTGAAGACTGCTTGCAATACCATTTGCTGGCAAACCTTATGCTTCCTGGTTCTTGTCGTAGTGGATAACTGATGTACAGATTATGTAGGAATTGAGGCGCTTGGTGGAGAACTCAGAAAGAGAAATGTCACACGACTTTGCCGCTCGCGATTAGTGCCATTTGTTTTGGTTCGTAATCTTTAACTATTATTACTCCTTCACTTTTTCACTGTACTTTGCTTTGACACTTGCTATGGTATTCTGGTCTAGTTGACGCAAACGTTTGTTTTTCCAAGTGGCATTTCATTTGTCACCTCTTGAAATGTTTTGTTATACCACAAATTTATAGAAATGATTGGCCACATATTAGATGGGAACAGAACTTTCTAAATTAGAACACTTTAACATGAAGAATTATGTGTAAAAAAATGCCAAGTACATGATAATATTTGTCTCTGAGAAGCTTCGGCTTTTTGTGATCTTTTGATAGGAATAGGCTTGGCCGAATCACCAACAAGTGATATAGAAGTTTTTGATATCAATAAATTCATACTTCATCATACTAAAATAAAATAAAAAAACCCAGCAAATATTTGTTTTCAATGTATCACTGCATCATTTGTTTGTCTATTAGAAACGTGAACATTTATAATAGCTATGTATTTATTCTGTGGCATATATTTGAATTGGCAGAAGTCATACATAACTTGATCTTTCTATGTAGAATAAAAGCAGAAGAGATGCTGATTTCTGATCAGTCTGAAAAGAAATGTAGTGAATGAAATTCTGACAAAACCTGAAAGCCATATCGCCAGTCCAAATGTACATGGCATTACTAATAAGACCCAGTGGTGTTCCAAATGAAAGCTAATCGTTCTGTTGATATTACAAAAATCTTGATATATCACACGTATGTGCAGTAAATAGTTTAAACAATTTCATAGACATTTGAAAACAGCTACTATATCCTAATGCGTATTGTAATTCCATTGAAAGGTTAAAATACATAAGAGAAAATCCTCCTTTGATTGCTCCTTTTCAGAATAATAATTATGAGTCTCAATTGTTTATATATTTGACGAAACTTTATCTACCGGGGCAATTGAACAATTGAACCGTTTAATTTTAGATTGAGCAGTGCAGCAGCATATAGACTTACACATGAAAATGTCAATATCACGGACCTTAGCGATGCAGATAGACCAACTAAGCTGCAAGAAGTGTATTCAGAGCTTTATGACAATGAGTGGACAGATGCTTTCCAAGAATTAACGGAGCATCAAAAGATTCCAGATAAAGATGCAATTATGATACTACTAGAAATTCTAACGGTATTGTAGTCTCCAGCGTCTCGATTATATAAAGCGTTTATATGATTTATATATTTTGTCTCGCAGCCCGCCTTTTCTATGAAGCACGAGGTCCCTAGATTAAGATTAGTATATCAACACAATTATTTAACTCATTAAACGTTTTGGACACAATTGATCTCTTAGTCAAGCAATGACATCAGTCAATTAACTATACCATACAGAAGATTCCAAGTGCCCACTGAATACTATAATTAATCAGCTAGATGTGACTGTTGTACAGAATATTATTTACAATGCAGACCAAGCTTTTTTCGTCAGAAGATGAGATAGGACTACACTCTCCGAAAAGAGATAAAATAGTTTAAATTATGTTCAAGTTCAATATCTTCAGAATCTGCTTCTGTTTAGAAATTAAATTGATTTAAGGCTTTTGCTTAGGTCACTATGAAATCTCACTGAATTATGATCCTAATTTATTTTACTAATTTATATATGAGATAAACATTTATTATAAGTATATAATAATAATGGATATGAGAGATGCTAAGGATAAGCGACTGATGGTTAATAAAACATCATATATACATATATACTTATGTTCACAATGAACATTTGAAGAAATGCATTGAAATTAAGTAGACACAAATATTTGCCAGGTGTTATACTTCAATTCATCTTGAAAACATGATTCCAAATGGTACTTCTTATACAATCATTGTTATGTTACTTTTACAGATTTCCTTCCATAACTGCAGAGAGATAACATGGGGCAGATATGAAAGAATAATAAATGTAACATCTTCTATAGATATTGAGCAAAGAAACTCTTTGTCACCTGCTGAGAAGGTTCGTTATATTTTTAAAGATCAACATTCATTGGCAATATTCACTCAGTACAATAGTAAAATGTATTTGTTCTCGGGTTCGATTCGTTTTGTCATAAAAGTCAGCAATACAATATTTTTATTGGCGACTTGCAGAAACACTAGTACATGACATGTATATTAAGTACTTCAGGAATTTCTGGACGTTTTTTGTACCAAGAGATAGTATTTTGTTCACCACGAACCATGTGAGATATTGAAATATATATATATATATATATATATATATATATATATATATATATATATATATATATATATATATATATCTTTACATATCGGACAATTATTTGTGCCTATTCATACCATATTTTGGTAAGAACGTGATGATCAGTTTTGCAAACGACGGTATTATTAATAGCAGTTTAATGACCAGAAGTAAGTTTCATTGGTCACACTTGTCAGTTTAATTTCGTTTTAATGCTAATTAATGTTTTGATTATATAGACTGACACATCAGCTGTCACATATGGTGGCCTTTTATCCTAGACGATGATAACTTGGAGCGAAGATGTTATGAATGGCATTGCAACATTGATTCCAGTAAAATATTATTCTTCCTAGACTAGATACACAATTATCTGTAAACATTAATTTTTTGGACAAGGTCATTGTTTGGTAGGTTAGGCTTAGTGCTTCTGAAATAGGTCTGACAAAACAATAAGTAGAATCATGCAGAACTTATCTTGACCAAAATAATACGAAAGAGGACCAAGCAATTTTTTTTCTGCTTCGTCGACTTGTTGTTGCTGTTGTTATTGTTGTTGTTATTCTTCTTCTTCTTCTTTATTATTATTATTATTATTATTATTATTATTATTATTATTATTATTATTATTATTATTATTATTATTATTATTATTATTATTATTATTGCACTATATACGTGCAGAATACTGCAGAAGAAAATGTAGAGATGGGTAATTCAAACGTGAATGAGGCATCCAATGACGATGTTGCAAATGAAAAAGAAAAGGTTTGAATATTACACTATTCATGATTCATGAGAAACGTATCGAAGAAAACGCAAATATTCATATATACCAACGATGTGGTACATTTTACAATTATTCATTTGATAACTATTGATACTATGCTTTGAAAACAGAAACTCCATAATATCCTTTAATTATACATTTTGCATATTGTTACGAATGGAACTCAGATAAGGCTTGTCTTGCCGAGTATCACTTTGCACACACACACATACATATATCAAGAAACATACGTGCGGATCTATAATTAAATAACTTCAAAATGATGTTTATGTATTTTCCACTTTAATATGCAACCCAAAGCAAAAACAAACACAACTATCTCCTATTGTTTGCCTTTCATTTGCAGAATTCTCCCATAGACAATAATTTAGATACTATGCAGGAGGAAACAGTATCATCCGAATGCGGCGAAAAGAAAGGAAACCATGTGAGTGAGAAAGGGTGCATATCGCTAAGAATATTAATATATCGTTTGGAAATATATATTTGCATGCACATAACAAAGAATCCATTCCTAAACTGTATATTCTTTTGACACCACAATAAACGAAATAAGTCACACCGCAATCAAGATGATGCTCTGCAATTAGTTTTAACGAATAAAAGCACGTTCTTGCCAACTTTTCGCGGATATTCTTGAGAGGAACACATTCAAATGATAATCAGTATGAGATCCAGTCTATGTTTAATATATCTTCCTTAATGGGAAATCAATGAGATATATCGTTCATGATCAACAGCTAAAATTTTGCAACTTATAATACATTCAGCGTAGTAAAATTAATGAACAAAAAGGCAGGACCTATCAACGGCAAAATATTCGAGACGATGCTTGCTCGCGTAAGAGCAGTTTCAAGTGAAAATGGGAAAACAATACCACATTGGCCTAAGAGAAAAGGCCTGATGCAAATATATTATATGTTGGTAGATACCATCCGTCCACATATATATAAACTATAGTGTATTTGCTACATCAAAAATGTCTCACACATGAATTAATTTAGACCATGTTACAGCCGAGTTTGCATAGTTTGTCGATATGCATGGATTAATTTGGCTCCAAGGATGTATCAGGCACCTTATTATTCTTGTCTTTCAAAACGAGATGTTGGAATTTCTCTTCTAATATTGGTATGACTTTGCTAAAATTAACATGACCTATTGATTGTCTTTGAAATCCTTTCTGATAATGAAGTTAATTCGACTCCTAAACCGTGACGGCGGAAGGTAATAAAATGCGCATTATATCTTTTCAAAATACTACAAAAGAAACAGCGAATACGTGTGATCAGAAGGTGAGTGCCTTTTCGAAAGACAAAATTCAAAATGGCAAGGAAGTTTTAAATCTTGCAATGTAAATGAGTCATAACTCATTTCTCAGAGGATAATGCATACATACATATGTCCACACGAATCCAAATATATTACAATTATTGACTTAAGAACTGTTGACACTGCGGTGTATTAAAGGAAGTCCTATGAAATGTTACCTTGTATGCACTATTTATGAAATGGTTAAATTGATTTTGAGGACCTTATCTTCTCTTTATGTTGAAATAAAGAGATGTTGGCATTTGCTTCCAATAATATATTACATGACTTCTACTGAAATTATGTTTGGCTATTGATTGTCTTTTGAGTTGTCTGTATGTCCATGGATATTCATTTCCTAAACCGAGAGAGGGATGCTAATAATAATTGCACTATGTACTTTCAGTATTCTACGGACGAAAAAGTGGACCCGAGTAATGAGCAGGTGAAAGAGTCTTCGAAAGACAAAATTCGAAATGAAATGGTATATATATATATATATATATATATATATATATATATATATATATATATATATATATATATATATATATATATATATATATAATTTATCGAAGACAATGGATAAAGATATGCCAAAACTATTTCATACATAGTAAAACGTTTTGGAAGAACAATTGACATGAAGCTTTATGGAAGAAAGGCATGTTAAAAATTATCTTGTATGAAGTACTTTTAAATGTTGCTACAAAAGGGAAGTAAGTCATACAAACGTATCGGAAGCATTACATTATCGCTGAGTAAATGTACATACCATATGGCATAATAAGTAATGGTAAGGCATAATTACACTTGAAAATGTACAACTGATAAATAATGGCATCAAGTTTCTGAATAGTCTGATTATTACCATATTTTTGTAGATTGCTGCCAAATACAACAGCGTCGATAATAAAGACAAGGCAGGAGAACAAATTGAAGGCGTTGGAAACGAAGACTTACAGGTAGTGAGTCAGAAAAGCATATAATACATTCCATTTACCGTCCATAAGAATACCATATTGTACACACTGCAACTTAGCAAAAGTACAACTTTTAAGAAGCAAACGGTACAACAATGGCCAGTATTAATAAATAAAAATGAGATAAAATATATGTGTGAATAGTGTTTTGATGGTTTCATTTCAATGTATGGTTTCTGGCACTTAATATTTCTGTTTGTAAAATCGCCAGCTCAATAACTCCGATGTTTTGATACATTGTATGTTGAATATTAGAGTTCAGATTGAGCTTTATCTTAGTATGTTATCTGTAACTATCATCATAAATGCGAGTACCTAAGTCGAAACCTATTTACGTGAATTGACTGAATCATGCAGTGGAAATGTCAATGAAATCAAAAGTTATAAATAAGAATTTAACATTTTGTTTACATTGTTTACTTTATTTATTGCAGAATACAATTGCAATTACTATTTTTGCATGCATATTATAGAGTATCAAAATAATGAATTGGTCCTGGCATCGTATTGTATATTTTTATGCCAATAATGTATGCAAGTTTGATATCTAGGTACAAACAGATATATATTTCTACGCAGCATCTATGTGTACCAGTCGGATCTATTTAGATTTACGTTCCTCTTTACGTTTCCTTGTTTCACACAATCTGTATGGAATAAATGTCCTGAAATGTCATCAGTTTTGTGCGTGTGCGTGTTTTTGTGTACTGTCAAACTTAGACTTTACTACGCAGGGTCCGATACAATATAAATGCTACTTGTTTATGTTAATAGTGCTAATATTAGCTATTGCAATTATTTAACGTATCAAATATTTGTTTCTTTCACTCAATCGTTATCAAGATATTCTCTACAGTTAGTTTTAACGAATAAAAGCACGTTCTTGCCACCTTTTCGCGGACATTCTTGAGAGGAACACAATAAAATGATATTCTGTATGAATTCAAGTCTATGTTTAATATATCTTCCTTAATGGTAAATCATGAGACATATCGTTTGCGATCAACTGCTAAAATTTTGCAACTTAAAATACATTCAGCGTAGTAAAATTAATGAACAAAACTGCAGAACATATTAGCGGCAAAAGATTCGAGACGATCTCTCCTCGTGTAAGAGCGGTTACAAGTACAAATTGGAAAGCAATACCACCTTGGCCTAAGAGAAAAAGCCTGATACAAATATTATATGTTGGTAGGTACTATCCATCAACATGTATATACACTATAGTGCATTTGTTACATCAAAAATGCCTCACACATGAATTAAGTTAGACCATTTTACAGCCGAGGTTGCATAGTTTGTCGATTTGCATGGATTAATTTGTCTCCATGGATGTATCAAGCACCTTATTATTCTTGTCTTTCAAAACGAGATGTTGGAATTTCTCTTCTAATATTGGTATGACTTTGCTAAAATTAACATGACCTATTGATTGTCTTTCAAATCATTTCTGATACTGAAGCTAATTAAAAACCTAAACCTTGACGGCGGAAGGTAATACGATGTGCATTATATCTTTTCAAAATATTACAAAAGAAACAGCGAATATGTGTGATCAGAAGGTGAGTGCCTTTTCGAAAGACAAAATTCAAAATGGCAAGGAAGTTTTAAATCTTGCAATATAAATGATTCATAACTCATGTCTCAGCGGATAATGCATACATCTATATGTCCACACGATTTCAAATATATCACAGTAATTGATTTAAGAACTGTTAACACTGCGGTTTATTAATGGAAGGGCTATGAAATGTTTCCTTGTATGTATTATTTATGAAATGGTTAAAATGATGTGGAGGACCTTATCTTCCCTTTATGTTGAAATGAAGAGATGTTGTTATTCGCTTCTAATAATATTTAGTATGACTTCTACTGAAATTATTTTCGGCTATTGACTGTCTTTCGAGTTGCTTGAAAGTCCAGTGCCATTCATTTCCTAAACCGAGAGAGGGATGCTAATTATAATTGCACTATGTACTTTCAGCATTCTACGGACGAAAAAGTGGACCCGAGTGATGAGAAGGTGAGAGAGTCTTCGAAAGACAAAATTCGAAATGGAATGGAATATATATAATTTATCGACGGGCAATGGATAAATATATGCCAAAACTATTTCATACATATTATAACGTTTTGGAAGAACAATTGACATGTAGTTTTATGAAAGAAAGGCATTTAAAGTTTATCTTGTATGAAGTACTTTTAAATGTTGCTACAAAAGGAAAGTAAGTCATACAGACTTATCGGAAGCATTACATTATCACTTAGTAAATGTACATACTATATGGCATAATTTGTAAAGGTAAGGCATAATTACACTTGAAAATGTACAACTAATAAATAATGGCATCAAGTTTCTGAATAGTCTGATTATTACTATATATTTGTAGAATGCTGCCAAATACAACAGCGTCGATAATAAAGACAAAGCAGGAGAACCAATTGAAGGCGTTGGAAACGAAGACTTACAGGTAGTGAGTCAGAAAAGCATATAATACATTCCTTTAACCGTTCATAAGAATACCATATTGTACACACTGCAACGTAGCAAAAGCACAACTTTTAACACGCAAATGCCACAGCAATGGTTAGTATTAATATATAAAAATGAGATAAATATATGTGTGAATAGTGTTTTGATGGCTTCATTTCAATGGATGGTTTCTGGCACTTAATATTTCTGTTTGTAAAATCGCCAGCTCAATAACTCCGATATTTTGATACATTGTGTGTTGAATATTAGAGTACAGATTGAGCTTTATCTTAGTATGCTATCTGTAACTTTCATCATAAATGCGAATGCATAAGTCGAAACCTATTTACGTGAATTGACTGAATCATGCAGTGAAAAGGTCAATGAAATCGAAAGTTTTAAATAAGAATTTGGTATTTCGTTTACATTGTGTACTTTATTTATTGCAGAATACAATTGCAATTACTAATTTTGCATGTATATTATAGAGTATCAAAATAATGAATTGGTCCTGGCATCCTATTATATATTTTCATGCCAATAATGTATGCACGTTTGATATCAAAGTACAAACAGATATATACTTCTACGCAGCTTCTGTTTTCCAGTCGGATCTATTTAGATTTACGTTCCTGAAATGTCATCAGGTTTGTGCCTGTTCGTGTTTTTGTGTATTGTCAAACTTAGCCTTTACTACCCAGGATCCGATACAATATAAATGTTACCCGCTTATGTTAATAGTGCTAACATTAGCTATTGCAATTATATATCGTTTAAAATATTTATTTTTTTACTAGATAGTTAAAAATAAAATGTTGCCCTATTTTGTATTGAGTGCATCTTTATTATTGAAGTATGCCTCTTCTTCTGAAGACAACGAGATCAATTGACTCAAAACGTTATGCGAAATCATGTAAGCAGTTTCTAATGTTCTGTCAAGTGCAAGCCACAAATGTTTTTGTGTGCAATTATGCTATAGTGAACCCCAAGAAAACGTGAACTTGATTCGGCACACACACCATCAATATTCAAAGCTAAAAGTCAACATACTCATCCATAGCCAATGTTAGTAATATTTCCCTCTCATCTGCGATATTCCTATCCATTTTAAAACTGTTCTTATCTAGAATTTATTAAATAAACTAACGCTTGACCAAACGATTTGGCAAACGTTTGGCATGCTTCTACTCCAATTATTAAAAGAAAATCTCTTAAAGGTGATGTCCCAAACTGTATCTCATATGAATGTATGCACTTATATAAGCATATAATTGTCATATTACTGTCCGGAGACGGAGTCCCGAAGGAGGTCTGACACTGACATCATTGCCATTCCTGCAACTCCTGCGATGCTGTTGCTGCCAAGTTTTATCGGCATTAACCTTTCCCTTGGGAACACCAGCTGCATGGAGAAGGGGGCTCTGCTGCATGGGCAACAGCAGATTCTCCATACTACCATGTCCAGGCTTTGTAGCTGAACTGGAGAGGACACTCCAGCGTCGCTGTAAGTTGTCGGCACAACACTGAAAGCAGCAGTTTACCGGTTATAAGCAATAGCTCGATTGGCGTAGAGCTTAGCGCCAGGGGTTGCTTCCGACGGTGGGAGAGACTGCCATGTTTCATTGGATAGCTACCGCCCGTCTCAAGCTGGGCAGCCACCAGATAGTAAGGTGCTATCCCGCCATGGCCTACCTGTTTCAATGGGTGCGTGAAGCTTAGGGAACATTATCGACAAGTAGGCCAAAATCACTGCACCAGGCAAGACTCAAAAAAGAGAAAAGAGTTCTCCGTTTTGCAAGCTGGAACATCATGACCATGTGTACTGGACTAGCAGATCGAGGATGCATGGAAGACTGCAGTAATTGACAGGGAAATTTCCCGACCGAATGTCGACATTGCCGGCTTTCAGGAGACCAGACTAGCTGACAGCGGCACCTACAGGGAAACCAACTACACATTCTTTTGGCATGGAAAGTCCTCCAATGTACCTAGACAGTGTGGTGTAGGCTTCGCTGTAAAGAACACGATCATCGCCTTCATTGAGCCTCCATCATCAGGCACTGAGAGGATCCTAACCCTTAGGCTGTCAACATCCTAGGGCCCAGTCAACATTTTGAGGTTGTACGCCCCAACCGTCTACTCCACCTTAGAAGTAAGACCAGTTCTATGAGGCTTTGGATCAAGTAATATCAGGTATCCCCAACACAGAAGGACTCTACCTACTAGGAAACTTCAATGCAAGAGTGGGAGCTGACCACGAGGCCTGGTCCAGCTGTCTCGGCACTCATGGAAGGGGAAAGATCAATGAGAAGGGTCAGCGACTGCTGCAGATGTGCTGTTCATACAGCCTATGCGTGACTAACACCTACTTCAAATGCAAGGCAATTCACCAGGTGTCATCCACGTTCACGCCACTGGCACCAATTAATCCTCATCATCACAAGGCGTGCGAAACTGGACAGCGTCCTCCTCACTAGCAGCTACCATAGCGCCGACTGCAACACGGACCACTCCCTGGCGGTCAGCAAGGTGCGAATAACGCCCAAGAAGCATCAACACGCCAGGAAGAAGGATCGCTCACGCATACATACATGCTGTGCAAACAAACCAGAGAAGACGAAGCAGTTCATCAGCAAGTTGCTGGAAGCTCTCACCAAAAAGACATCTGATCACACCATCAACTCCATGTGGTCCCACCTCCGAGACACTGTGTACAACTCAGCCATTAGTGCGTATGGGGAGATGGAGCGGAAAATATCGACTGGTATGAGACCAGCTGGGAGGCCCTTCTGGCTTACAAGGCTGCTCATAGCCCTCCAACAGTACAAGCCCTCAGGATTGCCAGGAAAAATGCACAGCGGACTGCTCGCCACTGCGCCAACACATATTATCTGAATCTTTGCACAAGCAAACAAACAGCTGCTGACACTGGAGATGCAAGAGGCATGTACGAGGGCATCAAGAAGGCGACAGGTCCCCCATCTCTCAAGACCGCCTCTCTCAAGTCCAAACGGGAGTAATCATGACAGACCATGATATACTGCTGCAACGCTTGGTTGAGCACTATCACGAACTGTATGCAAGCCAAACTGTTGTCACCAATACTACCCTGAACACCATCCCAGACCTGCAAATCATGGATGAACTAGACATTCCGCCCTCCATGGAAAAGCTAAGTAAATCCATCGACTGTTTCGCTTGTGGGAAGGCCCCTGGGAGCGACGGCATCCCACCTGAAATCTTCAAGAACGGGAAACCGGCACAACTCCAACCCTTGCACGAACTCCTCTGCCTCTTTTGGGAACAAGGACACATCCCCCAAGACATGCGGGATGCAACCATCATCACTTTGAACAAAAACAAAGGAGACCACAGCGACTGTAACAACTACCGGGGCAGAAAGTAAAGATGTGTATACAATATATCGGCAGAGACATAGGAAAGGATAATGTCAAAATGAATAAAGACAACGTCATACAAAGTAAAAATAATCACTAAAATAAGCATTTAGCTCACGAAAAGATTGACATATTATCCCAAATTAAAGTTTTCGTTAGCTGTTATGGATAAAGATTTGTTTCAAACTCATGTTGGAGCAAGTTAAACCAAAATGTATGTCTGAGACAGAGACAGAGAGAAATAGAGACAGAGGGAGTGTGTGTGTGTGTGCGTGTGTGTTTGTGTGTGTGTGTGTGGCAGGGATATTGATACAATATCACAATAGTTTCACAATGTCGCAAAATAAACTCTTGTTTCTGGTAATGGCAACGTGGTTGCAGCTTCGCAATAAAAATTTGAAGATGAAAAGACAACAAAGAAGGTTTGAGATTGATAATGAAAATGATTCCAAAAACATAAATGATAAAAAGTATTGCAAGATAATGCACATACACATATATTCATACGAATTATTGGTTTTGATAATAATCAACATAACTATTTAATAGGAATCGAACAATAAACTAATAACTAGTATTTTATTTCTGTGTCACACTGTACCATATATATATGATGGAACTAACGAATTTCTATATTAGAGTACTTCGGTCGGAAATATACGTAAGATATATGCAACAAAGAGTGACTAGAAAGGAAAACCATAAAAATTAAGTAACTCTGATATGAGAGAGAAGTTAGTAAACACTACTGCACGAATTTAAGACATAACACCATCCCGTAATACTGTTACGTTATGCAAACAAATCTTATACAAATCAAATTGTCAATATGTAAAATGTAACAAATGATTTATCACCATAGAATGTCAAGGTAAAAGGGAATAAAAGGAATAAATTTTGTTCGAAACAAGTCCAAAAAAATCCAAGAATTATAAAAAGTCCTACTATTACAGACATAGTGAATTTGAGTTAGAGTCGCGATGAAATTAAAAAATGGAAGACTATGACGTCTGTTTCACCTTGCTGTTGTTTCAAGATTCCTTGTTAAATTACATAAAATAGTATTTCATGTATGGAATTTCAATAAATGTCTTAGTCCAAGAATTTTGTTATGAGCACTTATGCATTTCCAGAGAAAGGAATCACTAATGTCATAAAGTAAAATGTCAACTTATACTGGTCACATCAAAACTTCTTTACGGTTCATTGATTTAGTGCCCGGATTGTCCCAAAGTCTATCCACAAAACAGATACACTAATTTAAGACGCAAAACAGATTCCCGTAAGAGGTTTATGTGGTTACCGTTCCAGAAAAAATAGAAGCTTTTTGCGTGCATAACGTCTCATACTCCGAGTATGGGCATGACTGAAATCAATGATTCTTACTCTGGGAATAAATATAAAACATAAATTAAATTGTTTTCCAGAACCCTTACTGGTTCTGAATAAACGTGGGTACATTGTTTCTAGTTGGTTGGTTGGCTTCCATTAGTCTCGAGAGACGATGGAAATGCGCCCATGAACGGTGTCCCAATTTCTAGTTGTGCAGCGTCTTCTGTGGCAATAAAGCCCCACACGGAAGTAGCAATCCTTCCTACAGTTGCTGCACTTGTTTCTAGCACTGTTTGGTTATCAGTAAGATAAAAATGTCAGGTAAAACAAAACTGAACTGCATTTCTGGACAATATTAAATTCATTAAATAAAGTTATATTACTATATAATGTAATTTAAACAGACAAAATTAAAAGTAACAATCAAATAATTCAGTTTATTGTAGACAACGGTCAAAAGATATAAATTCGACAAAATATTATCATTCTCTTTTAACGGTAATTATTTAAATGTATGTCGAAAATATAATTTTGGACCAATAAGGTGCCAGTATAACCTACTCTAAAAACATCGATCTGTTGACTTGCCAATTATACACAGATCCAGTTAATAAATACTTGTACTTGTCGAAGGTTGGTCTTATCGTTTAGCATAATTTAGATTATGAGTGGAAACAAATTTTTTTGTGTTTCATTAATAGTCAATATTGGTATAATTATCGCCATCATACTTTCTTTTTCTGACCTATTATATTATGGAGTAGTCTTTTCCTATAATATGTACATGCAAATGATATTTACGTTGATTTCGTACCCAAAGGCGAAAAACTGAAACCCAAGCCAGAATTAAAGACAAAATGCAAACACCGTTTTAAAGTTTGAATCTAGTTTCCAATTTTCTTGTCATTTTTTAATACTTTCCTGGAAGTCTTTTTTATCTCATCAATGTATAAATAACTGTTATGTTCCAGGGTTTTTGTGTTGGGTGTTTATTTCGATTTCGATTGGTGCAGCTGCAATATAAATAGCCAGGGAATATTTATAACTATATTTAAGTTCCCTTTTATCACTTTGCATATGGTAATACCATGTTTCAAATATTTTCATTCGCAACACAGACATATTATGTTAATTATCGTAAATTATTTTTTACCATGTCAATAGATAGTATAAAGAGAGGGTAATTTTCCTATGATATTAAAACATTTGATGAATTTACATGTAAACCACTTCTCACAGAGTAAATTATCATTACGGGCACCAAATCATTTGATGTCATGCTCGTACTGCAATTTTGTTGAATTAGGATCATTTTTCAGGATTTTGCTTATCATTGTTATTACGTTTCTAACTTAATTCACCACCTGTCATGTGTGATATGATTCGTAGACGTGGTCCTCGCAAGTCCTTCAGTAATATCAGGGACACAATGAATTCATACATATCATCATTTTACATCATTTATATTTTAATATGTTTTATAAACCAGCTTGTTTTGTTCATTCGAATTAGCATCCAATAAGTTAAGAACGTCATTGTCTACTACACTAAGCACTCAAACAGAGCATAATGAACAAATAATGCAATGTGAAGCTAATGGAGGAAAAATATAAGTTTATAAAACTAAATTCATGTATATTCAATCAATCGAGTTTGAACATATTTACAAATGTAGAGTTATAGTCATTTGTCCAAAAAGATATAATGAACGCTAGACCTGCAAACGGACGCATTTAAGTTCTTCCCTTTGAAGCAAGAGTAAATATATGATGATTACAAATGAATGCACAACAGTTACTTTGCTCAGCATGTATACAAATAATATATACCAATGTTCAAATCTAGAGATTTTCATTGCTATTTTTGAGCAAATGACTTGATAGATTTAAATTAGGTACGATGTCGTATCAATAAATTTCAATAATACTGATAAAGTAAATGTGGAGTTCTGTTATCAACCAGTCCTTACAAACTCTAAGCTAAAACCTGGAGGGAAAATCAGAGAGAGAGAGTGAGAGAGAGAGAGAGAGAGAGAGAGAGAGAGAGAGAGAGAGAGAGAGAGAGAGGGGGAAGTTTACATATAGCGGAATCCAATGTGAAAATGATATTTCCCTTTGTTCGAGAAAGGCCGTATACACACGTAATATTGATAAATAAAAGCACCGTTGTCTTATTTCTCACAAAACATCATATAAGAAAGGTGATATAGTAGGTTGCATAGAGAGACAGAGAGACAGAGAGAGAGACAAACAGAGAGAGACAGGCAGACAGATACAGATAGACAGAGACAGAGAGAGACAAAGAGAGATTGATATTGATATATTGATATTCTTTAATTCTCCATTTTCTGAAGATTTTAAGATAAAGTATAGAAATGCCATGTATACTGAATCACAAAAATGTTGATTCGTTACTTATAAAGTCTTCTGAATTACTTGTAATAGAAAACTAATACGCATATTAATATATCTAAAAATACATAGATTACAATATGATTCTGCTTTAATTTTTTAAAAATATAACTACAGAGAAAATATATGCTTCAACATTTGAAAGTAGAACTACACAAACAAGAAATATTAAAAATAGTATCGCAAACTTTCTGTAGTCCAGTACAAGTATGTCATTCCTTATATTCTGTGTAAATTTCCTATTTAATAGAGTATATAATATCATTTATCTAAATGAAGTATTTGGTCACATTAATCCATGCCTGATATTCCAAACGTTATGAGATCTCATTTAAACCACCAAGTAGCATAATCGGTATATCATCATCGATCTGATCACATAAATCACGATAAATCACTGAAGATATATACGAAAATTAACTTTCCATCAAGTGGTTTCTGTCGTCTTAGGATAAGGGACAATTCATCCAAATGTGCAAAATACGGTCATTACTTATTTTGCCACATAAGGGACACAGTCCAGGTCTTGCTATCATTTTCAGTACGAATTAATGTTCCATATTCCATTTTTCTGCTTGAGTCAGTGTAAGCAACATTCCATAGATGGTTCATTTTTAGTCCTGAATTAATTTTTTTTAGACATCTACGCAATCTCTCTGATGGATTTCTGATACACATTTCATGTTTGCTCTCTTCAAATACATGTATTCTTGTCCCAATTAAGTTTTTCCATGATATTTTGTCTGGAAATTTCCCAGTGAAAATGAAGACGTTGAGATAGTCTTTTTAATCATACTTTTCGAGTACAGTACTTGTATCATATATTAAAGAATTATAACTATGTTGGTGGTCAAAGATCAAATTTCCAATAGTCCAGAGGAAAACATTTTTAGCAATTAAATATGCCTACGCATGCGACCAAGGAATAAGAGGTTTTGTTTATCTATGCGAGCTTCCATTGAAATCATACCCAGACATGTTATCGTAGATCCAATAGGCGATCTTGGAAATAAACCTTGGACTCTTCGGGAGAAATATCGTTGTATTTTCTCAAATGCTTCAATACTTCAATGCCTTGATATGACATATTAAAGCAGAGTTCTGAGCCATACAGAGCAGAAAGCAATATAACTCTTTCACATACTTTTACAGAAACTATAGGATTAATTCCATTTGCATTTAAACCAATTGAATATAGTGCGTTGGTTACACGTTTAGCTTTGTCGCTTGAATAGTCTGTACGATCATTTTTTTCATTGTTTTTTTTTTTCATTGTTTGTGAATAAGTAACTCCTGCATATTTTATTTTTTTGCTTTAGGATTGTTCTATAACCCCAAAGTAATTCCATTTTCTAAGTACACATCATTTTTCTGCTGAATATAATTCAATTACTCTTGTTAAGGTTATACTTCAATTTTCACTTCTCTGATTACTGATAAGATGTATTCACAAGTATCTGTAATCCATTTAGCGTAGAACTTATTATAGTAGTGTTGTCTGCCAAAACCATGCCAGGTATGTTCAGCTGATTCATTGTTTTCCTGCAATTAGTCATTACTAGTTCATTCATTAGTTCATTTATGTACACGGTAAAAAGAAAAGCGGACATTACTCGCCCTTGACCAACATCTTTCCTTAATGGAAATGTGTTAGATATACCTCCCCTATATGTTACACAGGTACTTGACGCATGGAATGGACTATTATTCTCCACATTTTTGCATTAATTCCAAGGTTTTTAATTTTTCTATTAGTCCACAATGCCATAGTGTATCGAATGCCTTTTCATTATCCAGAAAAACAGCATATACATTGCAGTTATGATTAGCATAGTATATCAAACATTCTTGAAGTATAAATGCAGCAGATATAGCTCCAGCCTCTTTACGAAATCCAAATTGATAAGGATGTGGAAAATTTATTTTGTTTAAATACTTTTGAATTCTGATCATCAATATTTGTTCAAAAATTTTCCCAGACATGATGTCAATGTCATACTACGTTAATTCACTGGATCCATTTTATCTTTACCATTTTGCTTGTATATCGGTATAATCATCACACATCTGTATACATTAGGCAAATGCCGTCGATTGACGTAGGCAATTGCTAGCGAACATATGAACATTTTGGCACAGTGACTTTAACAGCTGCAAAATATATAAAAATGGATAAGTATAACTCATCTTGCATGTAAATGTTGCCCACAGTTTGTTTTAACATCAAGGTTCTAGAAATGGAAATTTTACGTTGCAAATATTACGATTAGTTCTGCATCATCTTTCACATTGTATATGTTATTTTGGTTCCATGCTGTATCATGTATTTGAGTATTACTTTCTTGACAAATCATTAGATTTGTCATATCGCTGTTATTATTCGTATTACAATTATGTTGGCAAGTACTGAGTATTTTTGCAGTTATTTGAGAGGTATACCATCCCTTTCTTACACCATAATGTGGATTCTGAATAAAGTTTCCGCATATATTTTCAGAATGGCACGAAGGAAAAGATGGCGTCTGTTGATCCAAACGTGAATGGATCATCGAAAGACAAATCTGCAAATGTTAAAGGAAAGGTATAAATCTTGCAATTCTGATAATTCCTGTAAACATTTCTGGATAAATTAAACACATATACATATCCAAAACATTTTATGTATTTTGAAATAATTGATTTAATGACTGCTTACCTTGTATATTAAGACAAGCAAAGGTATCCAAATTGACACTGTATTTATGTATTAATCACATTTGCTAATTAAGGAAAGAAAATTGTGGATCCATATGTCAGAGAAATATTGATTGAAATTTTTGCCCAGAATTTCACATACCATAGAGAGATAAACAGAGAAAGCAACATAAATAGAAAATAGATAGAGCCCGATTTGAATAATACTTCTTTTATTCTAAATCAATTAAATACATTTTTAAGACAAAGAGCTTGTTCTGAAAATCCTAGAATGTGAACTACAGATATACAAAGCAGAACGTTTAATGAAAGATGAATGCTATAGATTAGATTGGTGCTGAAGAATATGTGCGATTAATTAACAGTATAAGCTATTACAAGGGAACATGTGAACATTTTGGCACAGTGGTTGCAACAGGGAAACTTAGCTGCAACATATACAAATGGATAGGTAGAATTTTGCATGCACAGTTTATTTTAACAAAATGACTTTACAAATGGAAAAATTATGTTGCAAATATTACGATTGGTGTTGCATCATCTTTCAAATTGTATAGGTTATTTTGGTTCCATGCTGTATCATGTATTTGAGTATTACTTTCTTAGATCATTAGATTTATCATATCGCTGTTATTATTTGTATTACAATTATGTTGGCAAGTACTGAGTATCTTTGCAGTTATTTTTGAGGTATAACGTCCATTTCTTACACCAAAATGTGGATTCTGAATAATGTTTCAGCATATATTTTCAGAATGGTGCAAAGGAAAAGGTGGAGTCTGGTGATCCAAACGTGAATGGGGCATTGAAAGAAATATCTGAGAATGCAAAAGAATTGGTATGACTGTTACACTGCCGTCTTTTCTTGTAAACAATTATAGAAGAAAATGCAAGTATACACATATCCAAGCAATGCTATGTATCTTACAATACTTGATTTAATGAATGCTTACCTGGCATTTTATAACAAGTAAATGTATACAAAAGATACCCTGTATTTATTTATTCATCGCATGTTGCATGTGTTTATTAGAGGGAGGAATACATTCTTGGATGCACAGGTCAGATAAATTTTGAATACAATTCTTGCTCAGAATGTCACATTTTAGTGTATTACATGTAGATGGAGAGAGACCTTTTTGAACAAATCTTCAATTATTCCAAATCAGTTAAATGCATTCAATTTCCGATCGAGTGCTGCTATCGAAAATATCAGAATGTGAGCAAAGGAAATGCGAAGCAGTACATATAATCAAAGAAGGAAACTTTCTTTTAGAGTAGTGAAGAAAGATACGGACGATTCCTTCACCGGCATAAGCGAATGCCAGAGTGGCTCTAAGAGGGTAAAATAAATGCACATTGTACAATAGATTGATATAAACAATTTATTTGGTATGCAAATATTCTCCAGAGTTTGTTAATATCAAAGCTCTAGACATGCAAAATATTACGATTGCTGCTGCACCATCTGTCACGTTGTGTAAATAATTTTGGTCCCATGCTGTATCATGTATTTGAGTCTGTCTTTGTTAATGGATCAACAGATTGAGTACATCGCCATTATTATTCATAATAAAATTATTTTTAAAAGTTTTGAATGTCTTTCCAGTCGTTTGAAAGATATCCAAATCCTTTCTCAGACTACAATATGGAAGCTGAGTACAGTTTCAATATATATTTTCAGAATGGTTCAAAGGAAAACGTGGATTCTGCTGATCCAAACGTGATTGAGACATCGAAAGACAAATCTGAAAATAAAACAGGAAAGGTATACATTTATGAAGAGCATAAGTGGATTGCAGTGTGAAAACAATATTAGCCTATTGTTCGGAAATGCCTGTAGACAGATACATACAATCCATTTCCACCAATGTACACATTTTACTATCATACTAAACAAAATACGTGACACGCAAATCAAAGTGTCCCCATTATAAGTTTATCCTGATCATTAGAAACATACTTGCGTCTGTCACAAAACATCATGCAAGTAAGGCATGAGAGAGAGAGAGAGAGAGAGAGAGAGACATATGTGTAGATATTGTTTTCAGTTATTCTGTATTTATTCCAAATAAATAAAATACATTTATTTTACGATCGATTGTTGTTTCAAAGAATCATAAAATGTGAACTAAAGATATACGAAGCCGAACATTCGTCAAGGGTACAGGACACCGATTGGAGTGCTGGAGAAAACTACGGGTGATTTCTACATCGCCATAAACAATTGCAAGCAAATATGAGGAAAGTTTCACATTGGCTTAATGTTGTAGAAATGGAAACATTATTTTGCAAAATACTATGATTGGTGCTGCATTATGTCGCATTGTATAGATTATTTTCTTACCATGCTGTCTAACATACTGGAGTATTTCATTGTTGATGGACTATTTGACTTTAGTATATCGTCTTTATTATTCGTACTAAAATTGCAAAAATATTTTGAAAGTATTGTGTGTCTTTTCTCCCACTTTTGAGACATATTCAATCCTTTTTAAAGGCTACAATATGGAAGCTGAATAATGCTTTAGTATATATTTTCAGAGTGGTGCAAAGGAAAACTTCAAATATGATGACCCAAACGTAAATGAGGAAACTGAAATTCAAAACGGAAAGGTAGTAATTTGTCACAGCTGATGATTACTGAAAACAATTCCTAAACATTAAGCACACATAGAGGTATCCTAACAAGATTTTGTATTTTACAATAATTGGTTTAATAACTAATTGCCTTGCTTTTTAGGTCAAGAAGTTGTATAAAATATTATCCTGTATTTATTCGTTGCATGTGCGAGAGAGAGAGAGAGAGAGAGAGAGAGAGAGAGAGAGAGAGAGAGAGAGAGAGAGAGAGAGAGAGAGAGAGATTAATCACCAGTTCCCTACAAATTGCGACTTCAATAATCTAAACGGCTAATGGGAGAATCAAGGTCCCTCAATGTAAACATGTCGTGGAAAGGAAAAGTGTGATCAGATTTGCTCCATTGTATTTCATATGTCTATTTGTGAGGTTTTAGAGTGTACATTGAACCGTATTTTTGTATTTCCGATGCTAACTGCGTCACATTTGAAAGTGTATAAACCGAAACCGACCAATAATTATTCTACAAACTCATCCAGCGGCGATACGAAATATATTAGATATAAAGACAAATTATCATAATTTGACCAAATATTAACTTAACGTCTACGGAATATTGTCTGTGCCCATATCCAGAATTTACGTCGAGGCAGATAGTATTTGAGCTACGCTTGAAGAAACAGTTTATAGAAAGAACCAGTTGCATCACTTCCTACCATGAGAAGTAATCTGCTCTAAAATCCGAATACTAGATAACGCTCCTAATACAAATATGCACCAGTTCGGCTGAACATTTTCTAAGCCTAATTTCAAAACTATGCTGTTGTACCTTGGTCCTCATTTAAGGCTTGGTATCATACATCTTTCTTTTTCTAGCAGTTGTTAGTTTTTAAAATAAATTTATCTCACTAACAAGAAATTCATTTATACGCTCACTAAAATAGGCAATACTATTTCCTTAGCAGAGACATAATCAGTAATCGGCTAGTTAAATTATCGAAATGATGCTGAAATAAGACTACCAAACATATCGTCCCGGATTACATACATCCTATATTTATTATCCAAATAATAATGGTGAACGTCCAACTGAACTTAATAATTAGATTCTGTATATGTATTTATAACGTTTAAAGACATACTTTCCGAAATTCAAGAAAGCCAGAAATATACGTCCTACCAAACATATGTAGACTTAAAAATGGAAATGTGCTTCTATATTGATTAAAAGAGCTTTGTCTAAGAATTATGCATATATTGTACCTAAACAGTAGAAGCATATGGAGTAAGTTTGCTTTCATATACGAAATTAGCCCTTTTAAGACCTTGCTGTCTTGCAGTGTATGAAATCATAATATTTAAGATGAAATTCGAATTACAAAATATTACATTTTTTATCCAGGCTTACAATATTTAATATATATATAATGCATTTATGATGATTACTTATACGAATATAAATATTATATAATATCTCTACTGTCAACCACGATGTCCTTAAACTCTTGAGTTGAAAGCATGAGTTCGATTATTACAACTTAGATTGTGATCAGAATCTAAAATATAATTTTGTTCTGTGTTAATATAAGGCATTCCTATGATTACTTGGTACACGAATAATTAGATAGTTTTTCATTTCTCTACTCGTGGACAAATAATTTTGTATATGACATTATTAGATATATCTGACACTTTCGAACAAAATAAAGGCACTTTAGCAATGATTCTTTCAACAACTCTTTGAATATCTCCGTTTACATCGCTACTTTATTATATGCAAACTCAACGCAAAAATACAAGCAGGTACCTATCGTTCGACGTACTTGATCATTACTTAGCGGCTGGTCTTCCATCATACATAAACATCTTGCAGGAAAACTGAGTTGGATCTCTGACGTCAGATTGAATAGTGAATAAGGATTATCTTGAATGTATTAAATTTATGCTCGTTACTCTCTTAATTATTTGTCTTATTACGTTTGGTCAATAGATAAGTTAGCGAAATGTGTTTGTGCCATGTCTCACATTTTAGATTCCTGTAATGTGCGGTTTTAGCATGCCCTACACAGATTGGTAGATTATATTTATTAATCATAATTTGGGCCTAGTGTCGATTATTTTACGGTTGTTATACAGCTTGCTATTAAATGATATCTCATATCTTCCATACCAATAATATATCATGAGCTAACTAAAGATATCTGTTCGTAAAATAGTATTGTGTGTGCAAATTTAGTGGATAAATAGGCGCTTCTAAAATTTTATGTAAACCGCAACTCTATATTATGTATACTTTCGAGGAGAGACGATACGGAGGCATACTTTTGTTGCTTTTCAGTAATAGTCTTCTTAAACAAAACTTCCTTATAACATCTGATATCTTCAAAAGCCAACTGTTTACTTTGTAATTTAGAAAGAATTACTTAAACAAGATGTCACATATTCAAAACCAAATGTTTATAACAATGCAGTAGCTACAGGAGACAAAATTCTATCAACTATCAGTAATAAGTTATTCTTATAGATAAAATATAAAACTGTCAATAGCAGAGGTTTATATTTTGTATACAAGTTGTTGCTGAATTTATGCTAAAACTATTAATTCATAAGTATGTTCTAATCGGCTTTCAGCGTCTAAAATTCACAATAAACCTGAGCTTCGATCTCGTGCATGAAATCAAGGGCATATGGCGAAAGACATGCGCAGAACTGAAAGGAAGTTTAAGTGAAGTAAATATTTCATATTATTTACTTTCTTCCAATATGACTCAATTTCTAATAATTACCGCTGTAATAGTAAATTTTAGTTTACTTTGCATACATATCAGTTTGTTTTACTTGTGTGTACGTGATCACCATTATCTAATCTATAGTAGAATGACACGATAATTCATTGAACGTACCTTATGAGTGAAGGTATTTAACCGAGATAGATAACTAGCGATACATATGACGATAAATAGGTAGATATAAAGGTAGATAGATATACACATTGTACTCTATTTGTTCCATTTTATCTATTCTTAGTTTAAGAAAAAGATATATTTTAGTATAGATGAGACTATCGATAAATGTCTGAATCTTTTGGACCGATCATTTTGCATATCAGGAGGAAATCTTTCAATTATCACCCATGTTATCAGTGCATTATGGAAAAGAGATACACAGTCACTAGGAATGTTTCTTCAGACCGAGCATATATTGCTAGAATTAAAACTACATATCTTTCCGAATGTTTCAATAAATGACAGTAACATCGTAATATATGTGAAAGGATACATGCGAAATTGCAGAAATAAATTTGATCGAATAGAAGGAAATTTCAGAACACAATGCAGGACGAGTTTAGTCAATATTACTAAACAAAGTGTCATGGTAATGAAGAACTGAAAGGACAAATATTATTGAGAGTGCCATCGTTTTTGTCCGACCAGACTATGCATATCAACATTCATACCTTTCTTGAAGAGAACCTTATTAAGATTATATCCAGTTTTCAGCAAATGACACTTACATTTCGCTTCTCAAGTTTTGTTCATTCTTAATTAGGGGTTGATCTAACTTGCAACGTTGCAATACAATCTTAGTATCTACTTCATCTGTGACACATACTTTGACTTTCTTTATATATATATATATATATATATATATATATATATATATATATATATATATATTCATTTATTTCTCTTGCGAAGCTGGAATAGGTATCACAATATTAACACATTTAATGACAAGGGTTTGCTTATCAACGATTCATTTAATATTAGGAGTCTCTTTCCTCTTATAAGACATCTTTTGAAACGATGATCTATTTAATATTCTTGATCTGTTTTCAATATAATACTAATTATCACACTGTTCTGAAATTATATGTGCTTGTGCCAGCTCTTAACATTTTTTAATCTTCTGAAATGATTTTAGCAAATATATGCGGTAATCGAAACATGCCTGGACATGCCGTTTAGTGCCCTGCCAATGACATCAGAATACTTGAAGAGATGTATTGACCTGTGCTGGAAAATGGGAGTCCAAGAGAGGCCACTACATCTGGATAGTATATCTGAGTTGGATGCCTGTGTTGGGAAGAAGTTTAATAACGACAAGTTCAGAGGTTATACACAATCTGGGAAAATTGTTGCTTTTGTTGTGTGGCCGTCACTCTATCTGTATGAGGGTGGTCCAGTGCTCGTCAAAGGTATAGCACAGGGATGCACAGGTGATAAAAAGCGTTAATCTAAAATGAATTCATAACTAATACTTTCCGAACCATGAGGAAAATATAATATAGTTTGATTTAACTGCTATATTTTGTTACCAAATATTCATCAGCAGTGCCGTGAAGCCGTTTTGTTTATTTATCCATTAAATATTTATACATATGAAAACATGAAGTTGTTTACCTTTACAAATTTGCCTTAAAACATTTGTAAAACAGTTGCATCTTTGTTTTTCTTACAGCCTTAATATTATTTTAAAATGTAGTTTTAATAGGCAAGTAGTAGGTAAAAATCTTCAAAATGTGAAAGTTGATCAAATGTAACGAAAATTATATGCAGATCAAAATCAGTTTATCCAGAAAAATGTAATACACTCCTGTAAAGTACTGTTAAAAGTCAAGAAGCGCAATCATTGTCTAAATCACGTCACTTGATTAATGTTCGCTTCCTTTATATGTGAGATGTCATAAGGATCTAATCGTTTTAAGAAAGAATAAGGGATACGATTTATCAGATTTTTGCGGGAAAATAGGCATATGAGTGGCAATTATCATTGACAAATCAGTCACCCCTTCATCAAAGCTACCTACATGTGTGTTTGAGGAACAAGAGAAAGGGCATCCAAATAATAATTACTGTATGATGAAATGTAAAATCATGACATGTGGCGTTACATTTCGAGGGGAATATTGTCGTCCATGTTCCAGTTAAGAAAAAAAAATGAAATTGCTTTTCTAAGATTTATTGTAAGTAATATGAATTTCGAACTGGTATAATATGTATTGTTTCTTCATGTAAGTTAAACATTAACATGTACGTCAAGATCAAGATTATTCGCCTCGATGTTCCTCATTTGGTTCAATTAATTGCTGTTATACTTTGTATAATGACTAAAGTTATATCTGCAGTAATAATAGATTTAATTTCTTACATTAATATATAGTTAGACGTAAGTTTAGAAATAATGTTATTAAGATCAAATTTTACTGCAGGAAGATGACTGAATGTATAGCTCTGGAAATGAATTGCTTTAATTAAAGAAAATTATGCAATATTGGACAAAAATGTGGCTGTTTCTTTGTTCTCGTGAAATTAAATACTTCTACTTTTTCAAAATTTAAACGTAGTCATTTACTTTAACTGCAGTATTGTTAATATTACTCTTCCATAAATGTTATGTTCTTTAACTGAATCATTTAAATATTCATTGTATGATTAGGTGGATTTTGGGTGTAAGAAATTATCTTAAATAATAATAACAGTAAATTATATAAAGTTATTTTAGTATTAAATTATTCATTGACTTAAGTGACATCCTGTTTCAAAGGCAAATTCATCCAGGGTTTTGTTTTAAAGGCTTTCGGAAGACTCACCGTGTTTACTTGTCACGTTACAATTATCGCAATCGATTGTTGCTGCACACTAAATAAGAGATAATAAATTAAATTATGATATGAATTATGTAAAAAAAATAATTGGCAATAATAGCATCAAAGTACGCGAGGTGATCAATTATCAAAGTGTATATCTTTGTATGTGAGCATATATTATGGGCTATTTCGCTGTCGTTTGATTAATATATGGATACAAAAAGTAAAGCCTGTTTATCAAATTCGATATTACATGATTATATTAGGCGTACACTGCACTCCTTATATTTTGGCAGGTATGAGAGAGAGAGAATTATTTTAAATTTGGTAGCATGGTTTGGTTATGAATTTTTCTACCATGTAAATTTACATACATGATAGAGATTATACTGCTACGACGATCATTTCTTTGCCAGAGGCCCCTGGTTACATCAATCATAGATGACAGTAATGCAGTAGATACTCGTAGTTAAACTGGTGCAAGGATTCAAAGTCCATTTTATCACACGCCACATGCGTAGTATATGGCATGTGAAATTCACTGTCGATTAGAACGTGCAATGCGTTAGCAAAATGAGCCGATGGAACATAAACATACTTGACGTATGATTTTAAAACTCAGCTTTAAATCACATTTAGCTATGGAATCAGAAAATATTTTTTTCGCTAGGGCACAAGTTAGGTCTGACAGTTTTGCACATCCTAATAATGTGAATTGTTATCTTATTTTTCTTGTACCTAACCTTGTTAACATTGATATATTGTTACATTATTCAATGAATCTAACACATATTAAGCTGTATCTGAGTTTTATTCAAATGTATCAAGTATTTTTGTTATAGACTTGCATACACACAGACACCCAAGCACATACATATAGATCATACATACATTCATACGTACATATATACATATCATATAATGATGTGTATCAGAAACATGAAATATATGAAAAAAGGCATTTAATGCATTATTACTTGGATATTTGTGTTGCCAGAATAGTTGTGACTTTTTCATAATATGTAAGCATTCGGTGTGAATAAACAAACTTAATATGACTTTCATATCTTTTTATGTATACAGACAAGCTTAATTACGGAAAAGTATTTTTCTAAACAATACAAAGTTTGCTTTATTCTTGCAGCATTTTGTCGACTAAAACCTTTATTCTGACAGCATAAACTACTGGTCGTTTTATATTCAAGCCCTACTTACATGACAGATGTAAGTGGTGATCGTTCTCATATCCGGACAGTAAACTTGTTGCAAAATGGTATGAAGTTGTTACACTTAGTTCATCTGCAAAGTGATTTAATTGTTTTGAGGTTATGAAACAATTATACAAAACTTATTTATTAAGAATAACGAATGACTGCAGCATAAAAAATGATGTTATGCAAATTTCGATATATTCATGTTTCTAACAACATAACATATCAATATTAATGTGGGGCTTCTGGGGTAGAACGAGGCATGCCATTGAAAGGTATATTATGTGGACAATGGAAAGTGTAATATGGGAAAGACACTTGGGGGCAATAGGGCGTCAAGTTGACAAGGGGGTACAAATTAATAAGGACAATGGGAGATTAACACGGATGACGTCATGTGGTTTAAAGGGACCAATACTTTCCTAAGGACAAAAGGATTTAAGAGGACAGAAAAGTTGTAGAGGGTCAAATAGTTTATAGAAACAAGCAATACATACACCGACAAACAAAAACAAAACATTTTGGCAAGCGGAGAAGAGAATAAAGTTTTGATGTAAGTGACTGGTACTGAACGGGACCAATGAGTATCTTCTTCTATCTCCTGCAATTCTAAAGTCATTGTCTTCTTAATGATATTATGAGTCAAGTCTGGATGCCAAATTCTCCTAAACATTTCTAGGAGCTTGACTCTGTCGTTATTATATCTGTTTCTCAATAGTTTCCTTTTCTTTTCGTTGCCAATTGAGTGTTGATCTTCTTTATTACAGCTACTTAGTACAATGAATAGTTTGAGATTTCCATTAAACATTCCATTGCTCTTCAATACTTCTTCGTTCATAAATTTGCTCAAGACTCTCAGCTCTGTTTTATGGCGTCTACGCACTGCTTATCGCTGGGTAAGACGAATCGACGTAGACCTTTATACTCTTTAAAAATTATGTATTCCTTCCATCCAATATACGTCATCTTTCAGGTGTCACCCTCTACAATATTTTGATATCAAAAGCCACTTTATCGTCACTGTTTCATCTTCCGTCACGTCTTTGACAAAACTTCTGGTATTTATAGGGCAATCACTTTTTTATCATATGGTTTAGGGTGCCAGACTACCTATAATAGTTTTCTGTAACGTCTACAAAATATTTCAACCAACCATCAAATAACAAGCTTATTGTAAATCAATCACTCATGCCATTTCACTGCTGGTAGAGATGCTGCTCCAAGCAGGTTCATCACAATCAAATCGATGCTACTTTGATATACATACATGCATACCAGAAAGCTGACTAACAGTCGTATATATGCATACAAAGACGTGACTTTTTACCCACTCGTATATATGCGTACATACATGAATACTTATATACATGCATAAGTAACATAGGTATGTACCTGTATACGCATATACGGCTCTATTAGACAATACCGTTGGAAATATTTTCGAGGACTATTTTAAATATACCACCCCTTGACATCAACTTCATTTGTCTGCTTTAAGCTTCCATTAATATATTTTTAATACATTAGAGAGAGAGAGAGAGAGAGAGAGAGAGAGAGAGAGAGAGAGAGAGAGAGAATAATAATTGGCAAATGCAGCTAAATATATTCCCCTAATACACTATTACATACAAATGCCGCTAAGTCGATATACCGAAACCAGGAATTTGATTTATTTTGGACAGAACGGTTTCTTTTATTCTAGTCTCGTTCATATTAGAATGTGCATGGCTCTCCCTCCAAGTTGCTACATATATCAAAGTGAAAAACTACATGCTCTTTCGAAACATGTAAGAATTTGCGAGACATTCTCTAATGGTCTCTCTATCTCTCTCTGTTTATACCTCTCTCTCTATCAATATATATATATATATATATATATATATATATATATATATATATATATATATATATATATATATATATATATATATAAAGAATACAAATCATATGGCGAATAACAACCCTCTCAAGCGTACTGGATCCACCAAGGGATCACGTTTGTCAGGGATTAATTAAAATAGATGCAATAAACTGACGACGAACAGTACGAAACTAGTAACTAACTAGCCTAAGCGCTTTCGACTCTTAATGAGTCTTTTTCAAAGGCAAATACAAAACATAGTTACGACAAACAAATAAACACAAAAACGTTGCGTTTGTAAACCTCTACATTTCTATCTTCACATGTGCTAAAACTATAAATACAACCAGCTTGTATAGACTAGTTGCGGAAACTGAAAACGTTGTATAATTCCCTAAAAGTCTACAAGCCAAAGCGACATCTGTTTTTACTTTGTGTACATATGTGACGCAGATTATATCCCGGATATTTGGTTCTATACCGGTTATTCTTATAGTAAAAATTGAAGGATAAGAAGATTTAGAAAATGTTAAATTCTACTAGTGCATAGTTTTCATTTTCTAGTCTTCTTGGTTTAGACCGCTTGGTTTCAATGTTCTAAAGCGGCGTATCCAGTATGATTCCTTTTCCTTTCTGGTTTCGGAACTCCAGCTGTGGTTGTTGGCAATAGCGATAAGTATTATATCACTGAAAGTGTGGCCAGGGGAGGAGAAGTGTTCTGCGACCGGGCTTCTGTACAGCTTTTTTGTCATCCAATCAGATCTATGAAGGTTTATCCTTATGTGTAGCTTTTCAGTTTCTCCCACGTACTGAAGGCCACAGATCTTACATGTGATGAGATAAATCACATTCTCTGTTTTGCACGTTTTGTTTGGACCATGTATGTTTAGTTTTTCTTTAGTCACTGTGCTAGTGAATGTCTTGGTCTCTATCATATGTTGACAGGTTTTGCATCTTTTATCGCCACAGGGTCCAGATTGACTAGGTTGGTTTTGACTAGCGATTGTTGTTAGCTTGGCCCTGACTAGGATGTCCTTTAGGTTTTTTGGTCTCCGGTAAGCTACTACAGGTTTGTTCGGAAGTATTAGGTTTAGTATGTCTGACGATTGCACGGTTGGCCAGTGGTTTGCGATGATTTTTACCTACTTTGGGATTGTCTGGGTGATAGGTCAGAATAAATGGTATCCTATCAACCTTTTCTTTCTGTCCATATCTGAGTAGGTCATCACGGTTTGTTTGTTTGGCCCTTTGGATTGCCTCCGCAATCAGGTCTTTGTCGTAGCCTCGGTAAATTAAATGTTTAGCCAGCTCTTCAGACCTTTCTAGGAATCTTTCATCGTCGGAGCAAATTCTGCGTATCCTTAGTGCCTGGCTATATGGAATGTTCTTAATGCAGTGTTTTGGATGACAGCTGGTTGGGAGAAGATACTGGTGTTTGTCGGTTGGTTTCGAGTAGATGTCTGTGTGTAATTTGTTTTCCACCAGTCTGGTTGTTGTGTCCAGGAAAACATGGTTTGAGTTGGAAATTTCTGCCGTGAATTTTATTGAAGGATGGAAGTTGTTTGCCTTTGAAATGAAGTCATCCAGACTTTCTCTTCCATACTGCCACTTCATTTCTATATCATCGATAAAGCGTACCCACTGGTATGGTGTACGCTCAACCGATGCTAGGAGCTTTCCCTCAAGTTTTCCCATGAAAATGTTAGCATACGAAGGGGCCATTTTAGTACCCATTGCAGTTCCATTGATTTGTAGGTAGTTTTCTTCATTAAATTCAAAGTTGTTGAGTTTTAGGACAAGCTACAGGAGTTGGATTAAGAAGTGTGTGGGTGGATTGTTTACAGTTCTTGTTTCCCATGCTTCGCTACATGCCTGTAACCCTTCGTTGTGCGGTATGTTGGTGTACAAAGATGTGACGTCTAAGGAAGCAAGTAATGTATCTGGCAGTAATGGTTCACTAGCTTTGCTTTTTATGAGATAATCTGTCGTGTCTTGAAGATATGATGGTAATTTGTGGACATGTGGTCTCATAAAATGATCTAAATATTCTGATATCCTTTCTGTGGGGTGCCCGTTACCTGAGATTATAGGTCTGCCAGGGTTTTCTTGTTTGTGGATTTTCGGTAGAAGATAAAATCTACCTGAACTTGGGTTTTCTGGGCTTAAGTAGTTTTTGGTTTGCTGGTCTATGTGTCCGCTTTGGGACGCCTCGTCAATAACATTAGTGATGATTTTTGCATATTCCAGCGTTGGATCATGGTCCAGTTTTTGGTAGAACCTAGCGTCACTTAGTTGTCTACTTGCTTCACTAATGTAGTCTTCCCTATTCATAACGACAACAGCGGAACCCTTATCTGCAGGTTTAATTATTATGTCTGTTCTGCTTTTCAGTGAGTGCAGGGCATCTGTTTCTTCTTTTGTCAAATTAGAATATTTGTTAGTATGGTTGATATGTCTGGAAGTATCGTTTTCAACCGAGTTGATAAAGGCTTCCAGATTCGGAATTGAACTTTTTGGTGGGGTCCAGTTACTTTTCTTTCTAAATGTGGGTTGGTCGCAGCTTATATTTTCCTTTGATTTGTTTGGTGGTTGCAAGGCAAAATGGACTTTGAGTCTTAGTCGGCGGATGAATTCTTCGGTGTCATTCTTAATATATATATATATATATATATATATATATATATATATATATATATATATATATATATATATACATATATATGTTCTATTCCATGTATGTTTAATAACCTTTAGATATCATGTACGTTATGCTTGTTAATTGACTTGAGCATTTCACCGCTAAAATGTTTATCATTTGAGGTTAATTCCACTTTCCTATCTATTGGGTCACTTATCCAGTAAAGATCTCCCCAAAGTATCAAATTTTCCATTGAATAATCACATACATATTTATCTAGTTGTTCAGTTAATGCCTCTTTCCTATATTTATTTGCTGGAGAATATATATTCATAATATGTATATTATCCAACACTATATGTGAAAGCTTCCCAGCTAAAAACACTCCTCCTTTCCTTTCCAAATTTATACTCCTATAATTTTTATGATCGTTGCTACTCCCCCATTTTACATAGTCTTGCTTATAGTTACTTAGAATGATCACTGCATTCAATTAATTTTCTAGCGTTGCATTTAGTTCTTCTAAAAACCTGTTACGTGTCTCTTATACTAAAATGAGATCGTATCTAGTTTTATTACTTAATTTTAAAATCTTTTCGTTATTTATTCCATTAATATTTATTGATGCTATATGGACTTTTTCCTTCCTTTTTATTTTTCTACTCCAGGTTGCCGTCCTTTATCTTTTTATGAAAAAATTATTTAATGTACATCTAAAAAAAGTTTGAGTGTTAGTTTGTATATGTTATTTAACTTAATTTAAATTTGGATCTTGCAGGAGAGAGAGCTAGGCCCTCCATTTATTTTGAGTTTTATTGTCAGTGTTTTCAGAACTAGTAGTCTTTGTCTTATAGTCTTTTGTATTATCTATCTCAGCCTCTTCATGTTCTTCATTCAACTCGGTACGTCCTTTTTCTTCTTCTTCCAATTTATCCTCGATATACGTATCCGTTTCCATTCCGGTTTCTTCTCCATTTTCACGTTCACTGTAAGTGTTCCTTGTTTGTTTCCTCATTCCTTTCTTACTACTTTTTCATTCCACTGGTAACGTTTCAATTTGCGGCATCTGATTATTTCCTGTTTATGATACCGAAATTAATTGGGCTATAATTCTTTTTTGTCCTAGTTTTCGGCACTGGTGTTAATATTAGAGGATGGATTCCTATTAACTCTGCCATCATCCTTCTGAATTTCTGGATTCCCATTTGGGAGTTTCATACTTATTCGTCTTCTTCCTTTGATAGAAGAAAAAAATTGTTCTTTTTCAGGCTCATTTTTACAGTCTTTTGGAATGTGACCTACTTCTTTGAACCAGGGCATGCCCTTTCTTTCACAGCCCCTATGCCAAGTTTTCACTAGGAAACCCATGACATAAAAATATGTTGGGATTTTCCTCGATTCTTCTTTTTTAACTGTCAGTATCCTTACTTCTGATTTTACATCGTTCAAGCAACATACATTGTCCATTAGTCGCCCCACTACTTGGGTTTTGGGTTTCTTCTCTATTTTGTCAACTATTTCGCAATTGTGTATTTCACGATTGAGGCCAGAAATAAACAAATCCGTCTTTTTCTTATCTAACTCTCTTACAATTGATGTTGTTGTCCCTATTTTTGCTCTTATCCCTTTCACCTTGCTTGTCGATAAGGATTTCATAAGCTTTTGTGTATAAAATGTATTTGTTCGTACCCCTAATTTGTAGACCATATATTCTTTTGATATATATTTCATTGGAGTTGGGGGGGGGAGGCGCACCAGACAGATGCCCTCTTCCTCCAGCCGGAAAGAAGAAAAGTATTTCACGTGTTTCTCTTTCCCCGAGGTGCGAAGTAATGTATTATTTTATCTAAAGAATCTTGATCAAAAATTTAATTGGACAATTTTTGACGGGGTATATTTTTCATAGTGTATCTGATGTTTCAATTACTTTTTCGGAGTCCCTAGCCTTTTTCAGGTTTTTTTGTGTGACCTTTGCCAGATGTCTACTAAATCCTGTGTAT
This sequence comes from Potamilus streckersoni, assembly GCA_016746295.1. NCBI lineage: Eukaryota > Metazoa > Mollusca > Bivalvia > Unionida > Unionidae > Potamilus > Potamilus streckersoni. Next base: position 1,397,480 of record JAEAOA010000619.1, read on the forward strand.
GCTGTATGTATTGAGCTATATTGTGTGTATGCTATAAGTGTTTTGTAAGGACGGAAAACTTTTTGTTTCAAAGGATAACCCAAGTTTTTCTACTGCGCTATACGGATATATATATATATATATATATATATATATATATATATATATATATATATATATATATATATATATATATATATATGTATGTATCTATATATATGTATGTATGTATGTATGTATGTATGTATGTATGTATGTATGTATGTATGTATGTATGTATGTATGTATGTATGTATGTATGTATGTATGTATGTATGTATGTATGTATGTATGTATGTATGTATGTATGTATGTATGTATGTATGTATGTATGTATGTATGAAGGGAATATTGTGCCCCTTTAGATTTTGTAATTAAAATCATAGAACAGCGATAACAATAACCCCAAGTCCGTCTACTGATAGTATCAATCAATGTTACATCACCAACCTTGACTCGACTCAATCCCCTCACCTACACAATCTAGCCAGACTGCACAACCTTGGAAAATAAAAACGGACTTTCAATCTAACTCTACAATCACCAATCAAAATCTCCTTTCCATATTCGAACCTCCAATCCACTAGTTTCTAGCATACGAACCTTGACATACCATATCATTTACAAAACTCAACCAACATACATAACTGACTCAAATGGTGGCACTCTAGGTCTGGTAATCCAAATTCAATATAGATTATACATACATATTTTTTCCAGACAAAAGGCGATTGACAAATTCATTAAATAGGTTATCCACGACAATTATAGAATATCAGCATTTCTTTCTTCGTTAATCATCCTCCTGGCATCACATGCCATTTTTATTGCGTCAACTGGAGCAGTACTTTAGTGATAGCATCGGTAGTTTATGTCCTGAACGCAGCCTAACTCACTTAAAACTACTAAAACCAAGTATACCATGATTTTGGGTAGTTCAAAACTCCATCTGATGTCTATTTTCCTAGTTTAAATACGTTTAACATAATCAATGTTGTACATCGAAAGGGATGAAAATATGCACCTTCCATATAATTAAATAATCAAAAAACAATACAGATTATATTTGACTGCTTGTGACATAACTGCTTTTATATGAACCCACCCTCTCTCTCTCTCTCTCTCTCTCTCTCTCTCTCTCTCTCTCTCTCTCTCTCTCTCTCTCTCTCTCTCTCTCTCTCTCTCTCTCTCAACGTGTTATTGAATCATTAGATCCTGCTCAGCTACATCCATATTATTAATTCTGGTCATATGCTTAAAATGACCAGCCTATCGGTCTAGTGGAAACGATAACTCTTGCTGGCTTATATAAGATCCAAGTTTGCAACAAATTTGTCAGGCAGTATTTCCTTCATGAAGTGGAGTTTCCCATCGTGGTTGAATACTCCATTCAAGCCCCATTTAAAGAGGACAAAGGCATATTGAATATGGATCTGTTTGTCTAGGTATTTATATTGTTGTCGTTCAACAAAGTGCATCCACGGTCTAAATGGAGAGGAAATATCTGCCTTAACACGAATAATGCTGGACTCAAAGGAGCCGAATTGCGGCTTTATTTGACCTTAACTGAGATGTACAACTGACCAATGTTGAAGGACGTGCCCAGGCTGCCTCACATAATTGCCAGTCGAACGAGAATCATTCACACTGTTTATGCACTATGTTTTACGCGAACCCGGTTTAAACTTTATAACATGCCAATTTAATCTTACCTTGCTTACCTGGAGTTTGGTAAATATATCTAGTATGCGTGTCCTTATCGCACTCGTAATATGTGCAATTCGTACACTAGTCCAGAAACTACCACCCGCTTTATTTAATAATAGTCCACCTATAGCATAGTGGGAATTATTTCTTACCAACAGATTAACACTGTGTGTAATTGACAAAATGTCTACACAATTTCTAACTTAATAAAATGCACTCATTAGACGGGGTAGGGTGGGGAATTGGTGAAGTGGCAATACTTTACAGCACCACAAAGAGCAATAACACATTTGTGGATATTTCACAATACCTTCAATTAAGAAATCAGAGTTAGATGTGGTTGACAGCGATACATTTGACAATGTTTAACGAAGAGTTCATGAATGAAAATGGTGTGAAAATTGACAACAGCATGACAGTGGAGGCCTGGTCAAGTCAAAATAAAAACAGCAGGAGGAAAATAAAACCGATTCAGAAATATTGTAAGAGAAGCCCGAAGTCCAAATAGAACGCATCCGTTAGGAAATATTTCTGGTTCGGAGAAAATAAAATCTATAAGGTAAATGTAGTCAAATTTCACGAAAAATATTTTATTTGTTTTATTTGAGACAACTACCCCCCTCCCGAAAAAAAACCAAACAAAACTACTGTTGAAGATGGGCCAACGGTATTTTAGATAAATGCTGCATTTAATGATTCATAATCCGATGTGTATTTCTTAACAGAAAAATATTCCTTGGAGGTGCGTTCGTTATTTACGCAGGGATTCAATGTTCTTTACAGGCGCCCCCTATTTTGCTGTATAGTTTTTATGTCGTGGCTATCACACATACTTCTAAACCACGCCGTTATTTAAATTTTGAGAAGAATTATCCCGTTTTGTGATGGAGAAAAACTGATAATCTAAAGTTGCACACCCCTCTCCACCCCACCCCAATACTAATTATTTCCCCACCGCGAAATCCGCCTCCCTCGCACTCAGAACACCCTGCCTACAAATATAATGTTAGACAAATATTGCACGGATATAAAAATATTTTATGGTGCTGGTGTTTCTACCTCTTCTTAGGCTATTCTAACCAGTTTATTGTACTCAAGATATATAAAGGAAACAATAGAACATAGATTTTAAAAAGGATTGACAATTTCTTCTTGCATAACTAATAGGAAGTTTAGTGCATTTTTGTTACTTGAGAATGAAGCCGAAGATTGGGATTTATAGTATTATATTCAGTTGTGACATAAGCCAAGTCATCTTGTGAGAAAATTAAATATGACACAGTTGACTGTTACTGGAGTTCATTTTTCTGAGAAACCCCAACACACACACACCAACCACCCACATACATACATACATACATATATATATATATATATATATATATATATATATATATACATATATATATATATATATATATATATATATATATAGTCTTTCTTCCATTACTTTCGTTACTAAAATTGTTAAAGAATGGGCCTGCACTCCATCGTACTTACAAGGTGTGAAGAAGACAAAGATAGTGTTCAAATGTACAATAAAATACACGTGGAAAAAAAAACTTGTATACGGTAATTTATGTTACAGAAAACTAGGAAGAAAATGAGTTGTTTTGAAAATAGTGTAAACTTTGACAATGGTTATATATAAAATGGATTTCTGATCAGAAGTACACATTAAGTTTAAATTAGACATTGTAAGTCAATGTATCTGTTGGAGCTATGCATTGGTAAAGCGTTCGACATTCACATGGTGAATCCAGTGTGGAAATGAATAGGAGTACTTCTTTTTTGTGCTATTTTACTAACCTTTAGAACATGAAAAACACTAAAAAAAGATCTGGCTTTGTGTCTTGTATCGGCATTTATTTGTTTTGTGTATAACATATTTGATAGATCTATCGAACCGGCAATACTTGTCCATTCAAGCCAGGATAGGCCGTCTCAGAGTGTCCTTGAGAAATGCATGTAGTTCCCATTTCCTCGCCATGATATATTCAATATCATGTTACAAGTGCTGTGAAAAGTACATACAACACAAAGAGCGTTGCATTTTGACAGCTCTAATCGTTAACCTGTATCTAGTAGTATATACCTATCTTTGATAAACTCTAACGGTAACCCGCAATATTAGCCATTCCTTTGCGTGTATATGCATGATTAAAGGAATGAACTCTGAATAACATATGCACTTTTAATAAATGTTCAGTTTACCATTTGTTCTAAAAAATATGATATTTCTTACAATATAAAGTCATCAAAAAATATTTCTTCTTCTCTAATTAGGAACACAAACTTTCTTTATATTCAGTGTCAAATTCTCCCTCCATCTTGATGTATCAATAGATCGATCCAGTGATCGAAATAAAACAAAGGTTATTCTTGATGTTAAGCTCATCAATTTCCAAGGGTTTAAATATGCGTACATGCTGTCAAAAGCAAATAATAAAGATTGTTCTACTGGACAGATTTTTAAGCTTCATCGACACAATCGCAAACGTATATTAGTAGAATTGACACCATACATTAGGTGTGTTTTTTGTATCGATAATAGTTAGCATTCTGTACATTAGAGTGTAATTGTGATACGACCTCACATGAACCATTTTCTTGGAAACATACACGACTGTACTAGAAATATTACAAGCGGGTACATAATGTAGGCTAATTATCAGCCAGGTAATGTGGATTACACCTGTCAAACATCTAGAGACTTGTGAAATGTTGCATTACTTTCTTGCATGGCAAATATGATACCCTTGTGTTGATCAGACTAAAGGAATTGAGATAAAAATTAAATGGATTGATTTTATTGCAATGATCCAGCTTAGAGTTCTCGTGATACTCTAAATCGAACCTAATTGAATGGCTTGTAGTTTTGATAAAGATATATATTACGACACAAAGCAGAAGACCAGCCCCTGTAATTTTGAAACTTGTTAAGCATGACAGGTAAAGAAGAAACTCAAAACCAGAAATTAAAATCGTACAGCCATTTTAAACAATTAATCTAACTCAAAGAGGTTAATTGAGGAATCGAAATTTATACATTTTAAAAGGTCTACTGAACTAATTTAATTTTAGTCCGAAATATAATGCATTCAAGCTGTCTTATTTTGAGCATGAGCTTGAGTTTTGATGACAACTTTTCAAAAATACTGGGTCAGGAAAATTTAATTAAAGTATGAGATATTTATAGTCATTTTTAATTAGATAGTATCAAGAAATAAGATCAAATCTTTCCAGTTCAAAGCGATATAAACCGGAATTAATGTTGCTGCACAGTGTCGTCATATTATTCGGAAGGAATTCCCTTAGGTCCGTTTGATACGTTGATCCAATCCCATCAAACTGATTGTTGATATACTATAATGAGTCAGATATTGGCCATATAATACAATTAATATTACTATATATTCTCTACATTTGTTTCTCAGTAATGAACTTTCCACAGTGTGACAATATGCTAATCTAAACAAAACTTCAGAGATAACTTCGTAATGAAGTTTTTGTCAGAGGTGCACTGGCACTATTTTAATGGCTTGATTGTTAACAAACCAAGGTGCCATGGAACACAGATTTCACTTTTGAATCATCACCCGGACCTTATTACTCACTGTACACTGTCGCCGAAACACACATATATCCACAGCATAAACTTATATTCTAAAGCATAAACACATGCCTCTAATTCCATACCAATAATCTATAAATCAAACTCTTGTATCAACAGCAGACGGAGACAAGAATACATGCTCTAAAAATAGACTGGGACTAAATTCGTGGGTACTGAACTGGAAGTACTAATTGTGTCCCGATGCCTATTGTACTTTTTCCTCTCGTTACATGGTGTCTCAGCCAGTACTGCAGCTGTTAATTACAACCAATGGGTAATGGGTTTGAATTTGGTCCAGTTCAATCCAGATAATCTTTCGTGGAACATCAATACCGGACTCGCGGTATGGAAGCATATGGAAAAATGGGTACCACTCTGGAAAAGGGTGAACATGAATATTCAACAGAATATATATGGGTTTGGCTAGCGAGGATTGGTTGACAATGGAAGTTAGATTTTAGTTAAGGGAGTTTCTTGAGAGCTTATCATAGGTTGTAGGTGACAAAAGGTGACTTTATTATATTGATTAAGTTTCATGCCATTAAGAGTCTTAAATTTGGAACACTCATTTCGGAAATTAGCATCTGACGCTGGTGCGGAATTCAAAGCATCTTTCAGACACATATTGGTCTAGCAAATGCCTCGGCTCAAATCCGCTTAGCTGCACAGAAGCTGCCATCCAGGGTGCATCTATGCTGATAAATATTGGTTTAATCAGTAACACTAAGAAATTTAAAGCTATGAAATTTTTATATTATGTTGTTTGCATAGGTTTACTACATTTGACTGAATTATCAATATGTGGCCTATGCAAAATATCTAACTTTTGATTCCTTGACGTCAATTTGCGACACCATTCGATGCAATGACGACTACTTTAATTGTGCAATTGTAGGCAAGAAAATTCATAAATTGCAGATAAAGGCTAGAAAATTTACAATGCAATGAAACTAGCATTTGCACAAACACACATTTTTTAAAATATATTCCTCCCGGTGTACAATTAGAAAGCAACAAATATGCGCCTGTACACATTTTATCAGGTACAAATTTCTCTAGGTCCCGATCGGTTACACTATTTAGTAAAGGGTCCCATATACATAGACCGTTATACTCCCCTTTCCTTACCTTCAAATATCATCTTTATTTATTTTTCACAGCGGCTGAAACCCATTCTCAACCTGGCACTAGTAACTGAGAGTCGGACGAGCTCCCGTATAACCGAAGTGGAGATAAATTTTATTTCAGTCAGGAGTTGAACTATGTTCGTCTGTCTAGCAGTTAGGTGCTCATACCTCGATATAAAAAATGCTATAATAATTAACTGCCAACGTAATCACGTTTGTTTAAAATAATTACTACCGAGTCTGAAATTTTGTTCTAAAGCCTATCTGGTTCATTGCTTGACCCGCATTAATCCTGTCATTGGTCTGCAGTGATATTCCAAAAGTTACATATCTTTTGGAACACTTAATCTCTGACACGTAAAAGGGTTTCGCCTGTGATAAAATGAACTAACAGCGTTTATGTGTTAAAAACTAAATACTCTGGAGAAAACCAATATTACTTTTGACGTCACCAACACAATTAATATTTCTTGTTGAATTTTAAAGATGTGTGGCATACAAACATGACATCAAATAGATTCCCCAACTTGGTATAGTTGTGGATGATATGAAGAAATGAAGATAAAATAAAGACAAGTGAAAAATGAAACATTTGAGATAACATTATCTGCATACAATTAACAATATGCGATTCTGATTGGATTTTATATCGTCCAATGAAAATGCACAAACAGTACATTCCTCAAAATGATTTGAACGTAACAAAACAATCACACTCCTTCTCTCTTTTAAGTTGCTATAAATGATTAAGACTTTTGTCAATAATACATTTAGACTGCTACTCAGTTTGGTTTCCTTCTGATTCTAAAATAGCATATAGTTATGGAAGTTTCATATTCATCTGCAATACTTTTCGGATAAAAGTACACCAAAATATACCATCATCATACTGATCTCCAATTACAAATCTTAAGAATGATTTTGATTGAGTCTTATAACACTTAGAATGTATCTATACTTTGCATTAAGGATTTATTTACTAACCCAGTGTGGACTAAAAAAACCCTGTTCTTTCCATACGTCAAAAATTAGTTGAGATAGAAAAATATTAATAGAAAATTTAATCCTTATTTTAACAAGAAATTAACAATAGCTGTCCACACAAATTGAATGTGCAAGACACTAATTTAATACGTGACAAAAATATCTCTGAATAAACAAACTAAAAATGAATAAATTCGAATTTGATGACAAGATCGGAATATTGATTATAAATATCATCATTTTGATGAAATACGATTGTTGTGAGCAAGAGCTTACTAAAACATAAAGTTCGTTTTCAATAGCAAGTTTTAATTGCTCTTCTTTGAAGCAGCATTTAAGTAAATTTTTGATCAAGATTCTTTAGATAAAATAATACATTACTTCGCACCTCGGGGAAACAGAAACACGTGAAATACTTTTTTGACGGGGTATATTTTTCATAGTGTATCTGATGTTTCAATTACTTTTTCGGAGTCCCTAGCCTTTTTCAGGTTTTTTTTGTGTGACCTTTGCCAGATGTCTACTAAATCCTGTGTATGCTGTATGTATTGAGCTATATTGTGTGTATGCTATAAGTGTTTTGTAAGGACGGAAAACTTTTTGTTTCAAAGGATAACCCAAGTTTTTCTACTGCGCTATACGGATATATATATATATGTATGTATGTATGTATGTATGTATGTATGTATGTATGTATGTATGTATGTATGTATGTATGTATGTATGTATGTATGTATGTATGTATGTATGTATGTATGTATGTATGTATGTATGTATGTATGTATGTATGTATGTATGTATGTATGTATGTATGTATGTATGTATGTATGTATGTATGTATGTATGTATGTATGTATGAATGTATGTATGTATGTATGTATGTTTGTATGTATGTATGCATGCATGCATGCATGCATGCATGCATGCATGCATGCATGTATGTATGTATGTATGTATGTATGTATGTATGTATGTATGTATGTATGTATGTATGTATGTATGTATGTATGTATGTATGTATGTATGTATGTATGTATGTATGTATGTATGTATGTATGTATGTATGTATGTATGTATGTATGTATGTATGTATGTATGTATGTATGTATGTAAGAGCTTACTAAAACATAAAGTTCGTTTTCAATAGCAAGTTTTAATTGCTCTTCTTTGAAGCAGCATTTAAGTAATGTTATTTTGACTGGGAAAAATGGAAAAAAAAATAAATTGCCGTAAAGTCGCTATTCTGAAACAGTCAAAAGACTAAGACAGTCAACAGTCAAAATGTCTTCTATATCTGACATTTGCTAAATTGTTCTGGACTTATTATACAACTCTATACGAGCAGAGCAATATAAATATATAAACAAAAAAAAACACCACATGTGAGATACCAAATAACTAAGATGCCATTAGTAACCAAAATTGCTTTATTTGATACATCGTGTGCACCAAGTTTAAATGTATACGGCATTTACTAACATTAATATATACAGGAAAAGCTGACCACGTCACTGAACGTATTTACTTTCCACTAATTATTTCTCATTTTACATTGCGTAGGTTTGATAGGTGTAACCTATCAAGAGAAATGCAAAGATAACAGGTGGCAATTATTGTCAAATGAAGGGCCTTTTTCAACTTTGAAGTCACTAGGAAATTGAAACAGTTTAAATTGTATCTAATTGCAATTTGAGGGGGCAACAAGTCAATAACAGACATGTAAAAATTTAATTAAAAAGGTCAAATATTTTTTCAATGGCACATATAGTATCAAAAAGTGAACATATATCTGATGACAGGCGTGAACTGAAATTAAATGCATACAACTCATATACAAATAATATCAAAGTGTTTTAGTGAATAGAAAACGTAGTACACATTAGAAAGCCTTTGGGAATCTTATACATACATACATACATACATACATACATACATACATACATACATACATACATACATACATACATACATACATACATACATACATACATACATACATACATACATACATACATACATACATACATACATACATACATACATACATACATACATACATACATACATACATACATTCATGCATGCATGCATGCATGCATGCATGCATGTATGCATACATACATACATACATACATACATACATACATACATACATACATACATACATACATACATACATACATACATACATACATACATACATACATACATACATACATACATACATACATACATACATACATACATACATACATACATACATACATACATACATACATACATACATACATACATTCATACATACATACATACATACATACATACATACATACATACATACATACATACATACATACATACATACATACATACATACATACATACATACATACATACATACATACATACATACATACATACATGCATGCATGCATGCATACATACATACATACATACATATCAAATTGTTTTAATGTTTAGTAAAGGTAGTTCATTTTGGAAAAATCCTTGCGAAAATTATACATGCATACAGATGTACATACATACATACATACATACATACATACATACATACATACATACATACATACATACATACATACATACATACATACATACATACATACATACATACATACATACATACATACATACATACATACATACATATATACATACATACATACATACATACATACATACATAAATACATACATACATACATACATACATACATACATACATACATACATACATACATACATACATACATACATACATACATACATACATACATACATACATACATACATACATACATACATACATATCAAATTGTTTTAATGTATAGTAAAAGTAGTTCATTTTGGAAAAATCTTTGCGAAAATTATACATGCAATCAGATGTACATACATACATACATACATACATACATACATACATACATACATACATACATACATACATACATACATACATACATACATACATACATACATACATACATACATACATACATACATACATACATACATACATACATACATACATACATACATACATACATACATACATACATTACATACATCATACGTAGGCTCGTACGTGCGTGCGTGCTTGCGTGTATGCCTGCCTGCCAGCCTGCCTGCCTGCCTATCTTCCTACCTACCTACCTACCTACCTTCCTACCTACCTACCTACCTACATACGAACCTACATACATACATACATACATACATACATACATACATACATACATACATACATACATACATACATACATACATACATACATACATACATACATACATACATACATACATACATACATACATACATACATACATACATACATACATACATACATACATACATACATACGTAGTGAAGTATGTATGTACCTTACGTGCATTATTTTACGCGTCCATCAAACAATCTATCCATAATAGATTTTGATTACAGCGTGGCATTTAAGCTCAAAAGCATGAAAGCATCAAAGATTTTAATGTTAAAGTGTCTCCGTCTCTCTATCTAGTTTTTATTATTTTGGGATTTATGTATATATTTTGATCTTTGTTAAATGTATTTTGTCATTATTACTTGAAACACCTATGCAATGTAATTAGATATTGCACTAGTATCTATATGACGATACTGTTTAATAGTTGAATACATTTTATTCATTGCGCTAGCAGAACGGTTATTATATTTAGTCCGAATACAATATGCATTTATATTGGGATTGAACAGTTAACAAAATAATAATTAAAAGGCTGTAGTTAGTCTAAGTTAAAATTACCGCTATATGTTGAATAAATAATCGTTCACCTGTGAAATACATATATGAATGCAATCTTCTGTACATTTATAGCGGTTGTTTACAATAAGTTTTTGACAAATTTGGGAGTTAGTCATCTCCTTACTGACGGTTCGAAAGCCAGGAATAAAATTTGTTATTCATTGGATTGTTAGGTACGTAAAATATTTGTTACAAAAAAACATGCATGCAGGTAACTTTACCTGATTTGTCGGTGATATATGCTGCCCATGTTTTTGATCACGGTGATTCATGTAGCGAGCCTAGACTTAGTGATAAAATGAGTACTTCATATTAATTACTTATTTGTTGTTCTAATGTAAATTTGTCTTCCTTAGATAATATCTGATATGTTTGTTCTATAAAATGAAACTCAGTTGGAATTATACATCATAAAATATAATTAATTTTCAAAGCTGATGATAATAATTGTATGAGATGCACCATTTTGAGAAAATTGCAATAGTCGTATCCAAATGAAAACTATCACATTAAATATGTTCATTACTGAATATTTTGATAGCATAAAGCTTTAACACATTGGAAACAAATGGTATCTGTAAACAATTTGTTTACTTAAGGAAGATTAACAGAAGGATTGCATAATGAGATGCATGTTCAATGCTTTTTGCATAATATAGAATATAATCATGACGGAAGGTTCATAAATTCAAAGTCTCCAGGATCCATCCCTAGAAATTTCATTATTGGAATTGTTCTCTGTTGGTAAATAATATGGAGATCCATTTACAGTTTCACATATGTAGATTTACATGTACAACCTTCTTTAATATCAACTTTACGATTTAATAGTATTTATAGGTTACTGCATTTGTATGGGACCATATGAACGAGTTTTTCGGTTTGCTTTACTGCACGACCTTGGGAGTACAGTATATCCATACGAATAAACGAGTTCATATTTTTCCATACAAACGCAGTAACCTTTTTATTATATGTTAATTTTTGTTTAATTACCAAAGACTTAATAATTCAATTCACAACCAAGTATATTTAATAATAAAATTTATGGTTTTTTTACTATTAAAACAAACTTTTTAATTAAAGATTTTTTTAATGCACAATAATAGTATTAATGCGCATATTGCTCCTCCCACTAACCTTTTGACTTCATAGTGTTACGCGCGCTCACGGGCATCTAGCGCTAGGAGTACAATATGAAGGTGGTAAATATCGGGGAATATTGAACGATTCTGACATGTAAAGTTAACGGAGGGAAAAATGAGCATATACAAATATAATATTTTTGTTAGTAAATAAATAAATAAATACATGCCTTAAATTGATGGGAATATATTCATACAGGTAATTTCAATACGTTGAGGAAGATTATTTTATTTATGAATTAGGATGTCGAGAAGAAAGAAGAAAATGTAAGAGGATGCCAAGTACATTAATTGAATCATATGTGCTTCATCTTTAACCTAAACATTGCTACAGACTTTATATTTTATTGCAGAGGCCTTGAGTGGCCGGGTGGTCTAACGCGATCACCGTTAAGGATCACTGACATATGTATGCCTAGTTTTCAGTCTCGGGCTTGGTCATTAGTAGTGTAATGGGGCAAATTACGGACAATAGGAATTAACATTAAAAACATACCTGGGCCTGTATACGGACACAATTTATACAAACAAAACACACCCTGGGGTAATATACGGAAAAGGGGAATTTTGAATCAGAGACTAGCATACTCTGGGCGTGTATCAGGACAAGAGGAATGGCACAGGTGACATGACGTCACGGTACTTAACACTTGAGAACATTGTAGCAATATGCCAGTACTTTGACGTCAGGTTCTGTGACGTCAAGCGTTCGTCATGTTGTAGTGAATGTAGAGGAATATATACTTCATAACTTATGTAGGCAATATTAAAAAATTATAATCTTTTCAAGGCATGGAAAATGGCCCTGAAAAGGGTGTTGTTTGTTATGTTAACATCATGTCGTTAACAGACAGGACATCGCATAGCTTTTTCTTCCTCAAATCTTCTTTTCCAAACAGTGGCATCTTTAATCCGGTGACAGTCCATTTTGTTTTCACATACATTGGTAAGTCCCTAAGGAAAAAAATGACGCTTCTCAAGTACATGAATCAACGTCGATCAACATCTTTGTGACGGGAACAGATGAAGGGAAATGAAGCGAACCTCGTCTATTTTAGGGGAGGACCGGGTCGAAACGGATTGAAATAGTTGACCAATCATCAAACGAGTCACTTCGCGGAGTCTGGCTTCCAATCCGAAGAGAGATACATGTGACGTTACATTCCCTATATAGACACACCAGCGTTTGGAATCGGTACACAGTTAGTACTTCCAGTTCAGTACCCACGAATGTAGTTCTAGTCCATTTTTAAAACATTGTTTGCTCTCACATTATGTTGGTGATAGAAGAGTTTTATTGTTTCATTTTTGGTAGGGCTTTAAAGTAATGGTTTAATCTTTAGAATGTGAGCTTATGGTGTGGTTGTCTGTGTGTATTGCCGCGTACACAGTGAGTGACAAGGCCTTGGTGATGAACTGGAAGTGAAATCTGTGTTCCATTGCATGGTGTTTTGTTTACAATTCAGCCTCTCCAAAAAATGCAGGTCAACCCTTGAAAAGAACTTAAAGCGTGAAGTCATCGTTGAAGTTATGTTTGATTAATATATGATTTGTATTGATTGTCACACAGATAAGAGTTCAGTACTGACAAACGAATGTAGAGAATATATAGTCAAATTAATTGTGTTCTATCGCCGTTTGTGCACAGGGAATTAACGTGACATTGTTTGGTATAGCATGATGGAACCTAAGAAGACAATGAATTGGGGTGCACCTCTAGTGGAGAACAAAAGCGATGACATAGCAGTAAAGTGAACACAGTCCAACTTTCAGAAGAGTTTTATTTTAACTGGGAATTAGTATATTTTCTCTATTCGCAAGAATTTTTCCGGCACCAGCACCTTCGCCTCTTTCTCCTTCTTAACCACACGTCGATGATTTTAGACAAAGACATAGAGAAGAATGAGAGAAATTTGTATAGCAACGTAACGATGCAGAACAAGCATTTCTCTTTGAACATCAATATCAAGAAGAAGAGGCATGAAGGAAAGGACAGGAAGAAGAAGAAGCAGTAGAAAAGAAACAAAGTCTAGAAGAGAAACAAATCAGTGAAAGTCAAACGGTCACGGTACTCTTGGAGATTTTAGCTGAGTTAAGAAGTCTGAACTAATGTATCAAACTTCTTTATTACGACCCAAGAGAAAACGATCTCGAGCCAAACAACCTAACCCAGTTACTACACTATATATACTACCCCTAATGTTTCTACTCAATCATTGACAGGAGCAAGTCTACAAGTAGGCCTTTGCCGTGACAAAGACTTATGGCACTTACAGCGAATTGCTTTACGTAACTTGAGATTGTTCTCAGTAAAAATATTACCCAACGGTCCGTTTCAGTGCCAACCATTTTCTTCAAAAAGAGTTAATATTCATCTTGCCAAAATCAATACAAACTCAAACTTCTCTTTTTTAAACGTAGTATGTATATGTATGAGTGTGTGAATTTAGACTCTTATTTTATTAAATCAAAACCATGAGACACTGATATTTTATTTTTGTCTGGTCTACTCTGGTACAAATATTTACAATTCATTTCACAACAGAACACAACACTCTTTTAAAAAGTTCAAAGACTTCTTCTGTATCCGTTTTTTGTGATTCACTCTCTTTGTTTTTTAAATGTCTTCACTTTCAGTTTTTACCTCTTCTTCTTGCTCCTTTTTGCTCTCCTACTTGTTTTCTCTTTCGCAACGTCTCATGGTTCTTCCTTTCCTCCTCCTCCTGCTCCTGTTTTTTCTTAGGGCAGTCTTAAGACGAATGTCCTCTCTCTTGACAATTATAACAGGTATCTCGACTTTTGTCTCCTTTGACACTGACTTTTTGACAATCTGAACATTATGTAGCCCCATGCCCTTTATTCTTACAGATATAGCAATGTATCGTGACTTTTATCTCGAAAGGAGGAAGATTAGTCCGCCTCGGATTGTCTGAAGAAAACTTTCGTATGAAACCTCGTAAAGCTCTTATCAGAAGCTCCATCAGTGTAGGAACTTCCATCGTGCTGATCGGTTCGAGAGCAAAATGAATACTGAGAAGTCACCAGTCCTTTATATGTGCAATGGCCTGACAAGAATATATAGGTGACCATGCCGTTTCCAATGTAGTCATTTGATGTTACGCTATCAAGATAAAACGATCGCATCAATTCGTAATGAAAGGAGAAGAAGAAAGTAAGAGGCAGGAACGTCATTTATCGCCTTGCACAGTAGATTAAGTCTTATCTCAAATTCATGCCATTCTTTAGAACATTTAGTAACTTATTTTGATCGTCATTCCTCCAGAAACGATCTAAAAGTAGATCTATGGATGGTTGACTGTTATGGTTATCTTTTTTCTTTAAATAGAAAACGTAGTATAAATCAATGGCCTCATGACTTTCCTCAATGGAAATCTCACAACGTTGTCACCCTTGTCAAAAATAATTTGTATTTTGAATATGATTGTTAATTGTTCATTGTTCCTTGTTGACTATGTCCATTGTAACTTGAAAAAAAATATTTTTAAAAAAACGTGTTTGTTTTGCAAACACTGTGAATATATGCTATTTTACATTCTCTCTATCTCTCCACATCACACGAGCTATCTGACGTCCCAATACTAAAACCCAATAGGGATGTTTTTATCACGTCCTCGCTTGTACCATAAAAACGGTCGAGTCTCCACTCTGACACTCTGACCACCCGATTGGCTATTTCGCTTGCGTATTCGCAGAAGGGTGAAAGTTGGAGTTGTTTTGTTTGTTTGTTTGCTGTTTGTTCGTTTTTGTTTTGTTTTGTTTTGTTGTTTTTTTCTGATTGGATCCAACATTTGTGTGTCTTGTTCACCTTTTACTCCAGCTCCCCATCTTAGCCTACTTTTTGCAGAGGTTGTACTGTCTGTATGCAGTTTCGATCGGTCTGCCTTAGATCTGGTATCATTGTAGAGCTACAACTGTCTACTTTTCTGAAATACCACCCACTTTGGTGTATCTTAAATGATATTAACGCTACATAGCCCAGAAAAGTAGAGTACTACCTGCTGACGTGTAAACAAGGCGCCAGGTGTTACTAAAGTTAACATTGTTGCTATACACTGCTGAAGAATAGGGGCTACGTGCCTTTGTCAATGACAGGGCGAAACCGCTGATCCATGATTGGTCTGTATGTTTATTAGATCCACTGACCTTAGACCATAAATCCGTCCATCTCTCAACTGAGCTACAGCTATGAGCTTCTGAAGGCAGGTAAAATGATAAAATACTATTATATCACGATTACTAATGTCGGCTAGCTGGCAGGTTGTTGAACAGAGCGGACATATTTTCCTTAGCTCCGGAACTTTAAGGATAATATTGGATGATTCGATACACATTAAGAATATTACACTAGGAAAAGGTAAGGTAAACTAAATTCTACTCAAATCTACTTAAATTCACTAAATTTATAAAAGTCTATTTAAAAATCTACTTTACCTCATAACTATAAATTATTTGCCGTTATATAATTAATAAAGCCAACTTATACTGAATTTAACCACCCAAACAACTCTTACTACAACCAACGATGTAAATATACCCTCCTATACAAATTTTACAAACTATTTAACATATTAAATACAATCCAAAACTATTAACTAAAAATTCCTTTGTTCCCTTGTTCTTACGGAAAAATTTCTTTGTTCCTTTGTTCTTACGGAAACAAACACGTGGGCAACCAAAAATATTTACTGTACAGTGGTACTACTCCACAACAATAACCTCAAACAATATACTAAAATCTACTTAAATCTAATCAAAACTAATGAATTTATAAAAGTCTAATTAAAATCTACTTTACATCATAACTCTAAATTAATTGTCGTTATACAAAAGTTAAAGCCAACTAGTACTGAATTTTATCACCCCAAACAACTCTTACTTCAACCAAAGATGTAAATATACCCTCTTTTACAAATTTTAATATTGAATAAAAACCAAAACAATTAATTAAAATTTCCCTTGTTCCTTTGTTGTCACAGAAAATTCCTTTGTTCCTTTGTCCTAACGGGAAAAACACGTGGGCAGCCAAAAATATATACTGAATTTACATTGAAATATTTATTGAAAAATAAAAACTTACATTTAAACTCTAGCCAACAGATAAATTCTCCTCTCACATCATACCGCGTTAATATTATACCAGCTTACAAATCAGATAACACGAAATACATAAACCCTAAAATAAGGCTGCATCTGATTGACCGATAATAGCCGCGCTTAATCACAAAAGAAAACATACAATCTTGAGCTAAAAGAAGGATTGAAAACTAAAATCTATACCAACCAATCAAAATTTAGCACTCGAATGACGTAAACAAGAAACGCAACTTTAGTACAAACGCTACTACATAACTACTAATAAATGTACACTATTTTCCAAATTTAACGAGGAATAATTAAAATCTGAAGAATCCAATATTATAAAAAATAAAACTAAAAAGAATAATTTAGGTCTCTTGTTTTAAGAACCCTAGGAATTATTACTCTTTATCTTTAGTCAATGTAGCCTTAGTTATAAGCATAATTAAATCATAACAATAATCATAACTATTTATATCATACATATACTGTATTTGTATTTTAATTTTCCTTATAATAACTATATATACTCTGAAAAAAAGAATATCATACAAACAAGGGAAAGGATTGAAAATAAAGATCATCTCTACCACGTCCGCCTAAGTACACTCACAAATTGAAGGATGAGCACAAACAGAAAAGGAAGGCTGGCGGGCTGTTGAACAGAACAAACTGTTTTCTGAACTCCAGGACTTTCTCACAAATTCAATAATTCTGAGAATTATGCTCACTTATTAAACTTATTATAAAATATAAAACAAAAAAGAATAATTTATATCCATTGTAATAAGAACCCTAGCAATTACCACTCCTTATCTTTAGTCAATTTAGCCTTATGTATAAACATAAATAGTTAAATCGTAACAATGATCATAACTATTTATAACATACATTTACTGTATGTGAATTTTAATTTTCCCTATAGTAACTATATATACTCTAATTAGTATTGATAACCATCTATAATACTACAACTAAGAACATAATGAGAATAAAATACTATAAAACATAATTTTCTTAAAAACCTAAATAGAAAACAAAAATTGAACTAGATTAGAATTGAAATTTCGGCATTTAACATCCAATCAAAACCGACGAGACAACAACTTTATAATTTTGAATCATCCAATATTACTAAATCAAAAATGCAATAATAACGAAGAAAGGATTCAGGACCTCATAGGAGGGAGGAGGGGAACCAACATCAAAAGAGACGCCTACAACAAACCATCAACACGAACAAATCATCAATATCAAATAAAGGGATTCAATAAGACTGTATCGGAACCCTAATAACCCATCCCCGCATACAAACATATAAATAACTGCAAGCACCATACCTAGTCCATAACATAAAACAGGCGCTAGGACTCATACTAGCACAAGCCTGGGTGGATCCTGACTCCTATAAGCACTATATATAGGATACGATTTTCCACCATTACAAGGACAAAAAGGTCAAGGCCTATAAGGGAAAATCAGGAACCTCCCCCTGATAGCTCTAACTCCCAGGAGCGGAGTAGACCGATTAACGATGGACAGTCCGGGCCGCGCGGCCAACTGTCCGAAAATAAGCCTACAACCTATGTCTTCACTTTGGCCTGGAAGACTCAACATTAAAACGAGATCCTTTGGAAAGGCAGTCAAAATTACAAACCAAACATTGTCAAAGCGTTGATAAATGTCAAAATTAGGTGACATACGCAAAATTGTACGCAAAATTCAACCTCATCAAAATATATTCCAAATTCACAACTCAGGAATATTTGGATAATTGAATAGGTGGCTAACACATCATTGGTATAGGGACACCGTAGGAAAAACTGGTTAAATTTGACAATAATCCACCTGAGATAAAGTTAGGTGAACTTAGACATTAGGGGGACTTTTGTAGGCGGGACTTGAGGCGGAAGGCCGGTACGCTCTGTTACAATACGCAGCCAACCAAAGGGTCTTAAGGTCAGCCAATAAAGGTCAGCACCACGACCAAAAGCCCAGCGCTAGGGCTAAGCGCCACCCTGGATAGCAACGTTATCGAAAGTTAACATCCGGCTAAGGCGGTGAGCCACCAGGGGGGTTAATAGGCCCACGCGCCGGGGCAAAAGTGTCAGCACTGGACACTGGTGAGCCCGGCCCCAGATGGGGGGAGGCCACTAGCCCTTTTCAGGGCTTAAAGTCATAAAACACGAAAGTGTATACATGACTATAGTACATATGAACAACAACTCTGACCACCAACTGCTGACTCGTCAGTTTATGAAGATGCCTTCCAGACTAGCTAAACTCAACGAAATTTGCATCGTGTCAGGTCATTCCTGATAAATAAGCCTGAATAAATAGAGAATATTAGGATGCTCTATATAGCTCAATACCTCATATAAGAGGGTTTTAAGATGGGGTCGCAATCTAAGACAGTAAAAAAGCAATAAAGATTGCCATTACTCTCCATCAACAAAACGAAACAACAGCCCTTTTCAGAGCTACTCAATATTCTTGAAAAGTTTTACGCCTTCCATTTGCCAAAACTTTAAACATTTTAGAAAAGAATATAAGAGTATCTATACAACCTACGATTATTTGGTTAGTAAAGCAAACACAAATCCACCCTTTGTCTTCTCTGTCTTGTCCCAAAAGTGTCTGCTTTTGGTATTCAAAAATTAGAATGTTAATGTGAGAGCTTATTTTAAGTTCTCGCGTTTCATATGATAAAATTTGTGTGTCAGGATGTTTTCCATCACTTCCGTTCTCCACAAATATAAATCCAAACGGACCACAGTCTAGCTACTATTGTAAACCAGTTCATATCGAGCATAAGTGATAAAATTGACAAGCTTCTTGAACTCAAAATGCACCAGAAGTCTGCTGGACGTATTTTAGATGAGCTGACCAGGGACCATATAATAAAAAGAGAGAATTAAGAAATAGGAGGATGAAATAAATAAGAAAAAGAAGGAGAAAAGTATTTTGCCTCACCTCTTCATTTTACTACCGTGTGAAGTGAAACGTGAGGTTAGGACACCTCCAGCAGCAGCAGCACAAACTCCAGGATTGACACTACCAGTACCACAACTTGTTCATCCACGGTTTCTGGTATAGGAGGGAAGCCTTGAATGTTCCAGAGAGGGAAGAATGGAAGAGTAAAGCCACTCAAGCTCCGTCTGCTCTTCCATTTACATACATAAATTGGGAGAATTACTGGAGCCGGCGATGTATGAGGAGCCCGCCCTGGAAGATTCCACCATTAGCCAGGTGCATATGGAGTTAAGGAACATCGCGTTTCAGGGTTAACCAAATCTCTAGAAAAGATAAAGGATACAATTTGCCAATTAGTCTGTATGCATTGTAGTGTGACTATAAACACTCCAATTATAATGTGTGTTTGTTTGAATGCACGTTCGTTGGTGTGATAGTTTATGGTATGTTTAATGTTTCTTGCTTCGTTGGTGTGGATTGTATATATTTTGTGTTTTAAGCTTCTCGTTTAGTTGCAGGGGATAGTATTATTGTGTTTTCTGCTGCTCGTTTCAATGGTGAGTATAGTATTTTTGTGTTTTATGATACTCGTTTCGTTGGTGACATAGCATATTTTGTGTTTCATGTTTTTCGTTTCGTTGGTGAGAAAGTATAAAATATGAGAAGTGAATGTAAGGAATGTTTTCGTTCACCTCCGTACTTAACATATATAAAACCATAGCGTTCGCCAATCGCGCCATTCTACAAAAATTCCAAGATGGAACTTTCTAACAAGCTTAGAGATATGTACTTTTGGATGATGTATGTGATATATGTGGTAGAAAAGATTGAAAAGGAATGGAAGTATCCAGTTACAAAAGGCGTTGTAAACAGACATGCTACCAGATTGAACTTCGCCAAAAACCAATCGTTAGGAATGGCAGAAGATGAACTGGCAAAGGTAAGAATATTCATAAAGTCTAAGTATGTCAGAGTGGGAATTTTGAAAGAGGCATTTTATATTGTTGTTGAAGTAAGCTACTTTCTAGAAGACGTGCTATATATGACTGAGTGGTAAGTTATTGATTGGGGACAAGACGTTAAAGAAATTAGAAGAAAAGATGAGAAAAGCGATGGAAGAAGAAGTGAAAAAAGATTAAAGAGACCGGGAGTAAAGAAAAAAAAAACTGGACAAAGAGAAAACAGGAGGAGGAAAACAGACAGATAAATGAAGACTTTGAAAAACTAAATAAGAATTGAATGAAGATACAAGCCACGTTTAGAGCCATGGGTCATCCAGACTGGATGCACGAAAAAGTGAAGAGGAAGAAGAAAGGAATTTTAGAGAAAGTCAGGAGCTGGTGGACGAACTGCAACAGTTAAAAGAAAAATAATAAAAAGGCCCTTTTCAGAGCCACTTTCCATGCCACGAAAAGATTATAATGTTTTAATATTGCCTAGATAAGTTATAAAACATATATTCCACTATATTAACTACTACACGACGATCGCTTGACATCATAAAACATGACGTCATAGTACTGGCACATTGCTACAGTGTTGACAAGTGTCCAGTACCGTGACGTCATGCCACCTGTGCCATTCCTCTTGTCTGTATACAGGCCCATGGTGTACAAGTCACTAATATAAAATGCCACTATATTACCCCGTGGTGTTTTTTTTGTCCGTATAAATCGTGTCCGTGTACAGGCCCAGGGGCGTTTCTAATGTTAATTCCCATTGTACGTATATCGCCCCACTACACTACTGCCAATGTGCGTATTTGAAAAAGCTTGTCAGTATTTTCTCTTGGGTCAGTGGTTCTTTCTAAGTATAATCCGGGTTCTTACTCCACCATTTACACTGGCCACTATGTGTTGAAAAATGGCGTTAAGCCTATACGAACAACAACATAACAACACTTCCTTGTCACTGACATATATTTATCAAACATTTCTATAGTACCTTACTTACTTTGACTATGTAAAGCTCGATATCTTTATTTCTTATTGCGTCGATCATCTTTATTAAATCTATAGTTTGGATAAAGCTCATGTATGACATTGATCTATAACCTCTACACCTTATAAGAACATTACGTATCATGTTGGTAATATGTAATTGATTGTAAAGAGAAGCAGTCTTTAAGTTATACCCATACAACTAATATTTTATACCTCTTGATAATCTATTCCCCTTCAAGAGGAATAAAATCGGTGTAGGACTTATGAATCAGAGACGTAAACAACTTCATTTCTACATGCAAGTGTAATTACTATAGACAGAGTTTAATGAATGTGATTTAATTCAATCAAAAAATGTATGTAATCGTACTATTTGAGTGTGTCTTAACTCGCCGAGAAATGAAGGACATAAATAAGTAATTAATACAATTCACATTGACTCCTTCGACGCCGGAGTAATGTTGACGTGTATGCATATTAGTGTGCCTATCAGTGGATGTGTTTCAAATATACTCTCATTATTTCAAAAGTATAATTTTGTTAGGTATAATACCATACTGATTTCTTTAAATTTCCTTCAATGACTCACTCGTCTTAAGTTTTCACCTTGTCAACACAGATTTTCTCCGTTGATTTTATTTATCTGGAAGTCACCATTGAAGTACATTAGCTCGCTCGAGAATGTCCAATAGGACAGCTCCATTCATAAGTGGTAAAACAGATAATACTTGTAGGTACTTAAAATTGATGTGAATGAAAATTGTTTGACACTTAAGTAGGTACATTAACATTTGTGTAACCATATCTGATTGAAGTGTTTTTAGATCCTAATGATAAGGTTATAAAGTCAAAGCCAGTCCCTGTCAGTTTGATGTTACGTGAGATTACTGTAAATCCCCGTTTTGAATTTGGCCGGTTCGATATCTACCAACATGTTTTATTGAAGCCTGAACATGTTTCTGACATTGATCATTCCTGTCATCGTCGATCAATCATGTATGATTTGTTTCCACAACGACGTCGTTGTATTCATCATGTAGAAGAACAACGCAAATATCAGTAATGTATAATTAAAGAGGTATGTACCGATAAAATGTGTTACTTGATTGTATTGTTCTCTGTTCACCTATCTCATAAAACATTAAATGACAGTATTACCAACAAAGTTATCTACCTTGCATGGGCATTTTGGACTATCAAGCTATTTGACTCTCTTGAGAAGTAGGTCAAAATTTATTGAAGTTAAATGGTGTAATTAACGATAATGTACAATAGCTCAATTTGTAAGGTAGAACATCTGCCTTCTGAGAAAGTTCAATTATTTTCTAAAATTGATTTTACCTTTGTAAGTTTTGATTGTGCGTCACCTTTGATGATGGGAAAATGAAATTAATACGAATATATCCATGATTGATTTATATAGTTCAATAGATATCATTGCATATAGCATACATGCAGACATAACTGTTTGCATTCAGTAACACTAGTCCCACATTGAATATTTTTCTCCAGTTACAAAAATAAAATAAAATTAAAAAAATGTTTTATCCAACGACCTTATTATTAACGAGAATTGCGTTTAATGAATGTACGTGATAAGAGTAGAAAATAAAAATTGAGATATGACCAAAATATTGTCCTCTCGAATTACAAGGAGTGGTCTCCCTTATATAAGTAGAAATTTGAGTATTGTCTTCTATTTTCACAAGTAGATTATATACTTATAGTCGTTTCCAGAGAATGCTAATTTATAAATCGTTTGCGAAAAAACACTATAATCAATAAAAAGTGTATGCATCTGTCTATCACTCCGTTCGTTCGTTCATTTATTCATGCATACATTCAACCATCCATCTATCCACCCATCCAGCTGTTACTTTATCTTTCTATATACGTATGGAAACATCATCATTATTTGCATAATATGAAATGTTTATGCTATTTTAAACACTGAAGTTAAAAGCACATGAACAAGATACAAAGGGAATTAATAATATGCTGGATATATGACGGAAAAGATAGCCTTGGCACAATTTATTGCATGTTTGTATTTGTGATATTGTCATAAGTAATATGTAGGATATTTATAGGTTACTGTATTTGTATGGGAACAGATTAACGTGGAATTCCGTTCAGTATATCCTTCAGACAAAACGGGTTCATATTTTCCCATACAAATGCAGTAACCTTTTTATTATATGCTCATTTTTATTCTTCCCAATGCTTAAAAATATAAATAAAAATGCACTATAAACCGAATGTATGCTGTTTTCCAAACTTAATATATATCTGCATCATTACATAGCATTATTAATGCGCACTTAATTACGTAACTCTGCCAAGACAAATTTCATGTTGGTTGCGCGTTAGACGTAAGTATCGAAAGAGAATGGCGATTATTATACTTAAAATTGAAATTTAGAGCAATATCCCTAATGAAAATGCATTGCAACAAATTTTCCGTATTGATCTGGAATAAATACTTTTGGCATTTTTGTTCGATTCGACTCAATTTTGCGAGTATTGTGTGGATTTATCTACATGAACTAGCTTGCATCGGATTTCAGAACCGCCTGTCGATTTAGTCGTATTAAAGTGTCTTGATATATGCATGCGTGTTTCTGTTCTGTCATTGAATGATGCAGATCATAGTGTAGGAAAATTATGAAGCCTTTCAATTGCAATTACTTTAGGACTCTGTGGAGTTGAATGTTTGTTTTATTTTGAGTGCAGTACGGAGAATGCAACTGCACTTGGAATATGCTCGAAATTACAGTACAATTTTTAAATGTGTAATCAATCCATGACATGGCTCATGTAATTCGGATTTGCATAACAACGAAATTATATTTTGGGGAAATTCAGGATGTACATTTATAATTATAGTTTGCCATTTTTTTTACCCGCTAAAGAAGGCAGTTTATGTTTTATAACTTACGTGTTATTGTGAAAACCCTGTCTGGCGTTATAGCTAGCCTAAGTCAGAAACATTGTATCAAAAACGTTAACTGGGAATGTGCCAAGGCTGCTGCTATGTGGCAGTCTATAAACCATTTGCTGGTATGTGGCAGTCCATGAAATGTCTGTTCAATTCATTCATAAAGAATGTGTACGTCAGAAAATATAACCGTTTGTTTACAATAGAACGTAGTTCCTTTAGTCAGGTGCAGAAATCATGAATTCAACGCGAGGAGTGCAGTATCGCATCATTTTCCGCAATTCTGACAATATAATGAACGGAAAAGTGAGAATATAAAAAATTGAGAATTTTTTTACAGTTATAAGGTTCATCGTTCCAACCAAAGTGTGAAGTATCAAGTTAATAAGATGTAAGGTACCAAGGAAAGCAATGGGAATTTGTATAACTCCATGAACATGATAGGCATCTTTGGAGGGTCAGAACATGGTCATTTACAATCACATGTTTTGAAATGCATTATCTTTAATTCTGCAAAAATTCTTTTCTTACGCATATAACATTACAATTACAGCATTACATGTCCATAGAATTTTACAGTATTACATGTCTATTAAACGTTATATGAAGATGGCAACTTTTAATAATCTAACACCAAGAAAGAGGTTATACAAGCATTCCACATTATTATTATTATTATTATTATTATTATTATTATTATTATTATTATTATTATTATTATTATTATTATTATTATTATTATTATTATTAATCGGCAAATTGATGACAACAGGGACGTGGATGATCTGTACCATCGGTGTAAATAATCCAGTATTAGCTTGTTTGATTCGGTTTGGAGGTTGATTTTATTAATATTTTTGTCTTGGGTAAAGACATTGTTCAATTTGTCAGTCATATCGCGGCGAAGTCTGCATTGCGACATTGTATAGTGATGTATAGTTAATTAAACCTATGCGAATGTTATATTTTCCGTTCTTTTTTATTTACGCAGATAATGATGCAGATGAAAAAATAAATCCCATTGTTTCAGAAGAAAATACAAAGTAATCACAGAAGATAAAACGTACCTTCAGCAATAAGAAAGCAAATCAATCATTTGTAGACGTATTTGTGCACACTTATTTTTATTCATGGAGGAACGAAAATAAATGTTTTTGGAAGCATACAAGATATAACGAGCGGAAATGCAAATGGATAAAAGTTCAGGAAAACAGATGGAACAATGTCCTCGAAACGCATCTCCTAGAAAGAGGTAAGATATACGCTCTTTTAAGTTAAAATACAGCGCCTTTAATGTTGGTGTAGATATATTTCTTTCTGGGGTGAAATAGTTGCTCTTTTCTTGGATTATTCTGCAAAATACATACATTTGTATGCATGAATGTACGAGTGATAAACTAAAGTGATTTATTCTTTAACAAATATTAAATCAAAATTATTCATTGGTATAAAAAAATTCAAATTATTACAGGCAGAAACATATTATAATCTTTTGGAAACATATAATATATATAGCATCTCAAACATTCATTAAAGGTCCATCTGATTATTATATTCACCATACTCCCGATGGCCTGTATTTCCTACCGTTTTTATAATTATCTAGCACACATATTAAGCCATCATTATAATTTCGTTTTAACATAGCCGCATGAAATTAGTGTAATGTAAGAAGACCCCATCTCATGACACCACACATAAATGCACGTATCTTACCTTGATTAGTGGGCAATTATGCGACTTTATCTTATTATGTCGATATGTGTGTGTGAATTTGATTTTTAGCGTAGGTGTAATAACTGTTCAGTCATATCGCTACGATATCTGCAGTGTGACAGTTTATAATGATGTCTAGCACTTGGGTATCATGCCGCAGATATATAGCATGTTGTCCCACATAGTCACGTTATCCTAACACCAGGTCGACCAGTCCTAACACTAACCTCTTAATAATTAGGACCATGCGAGGCAGCTGAAAGTATCAATAGTCTGGTATGACTTGGCCAGGGATCGAAAACAATACCTGTCACATCCGATACGAACGCTCTAACCACTAGTTTACACGAGCGGTCTAGTATATTGAAGTATCTAAAGATAGGCATATAAGTGAAATACTCTGACAATGTTTTGTGTAACTAAAGTCTGGAGGCAAGCTAGCAATTGTATATTAATCATCCAAATGGTACATATGAAACAACTAGCAATGTTATGCAAATAAATGCTCCTTACGGGATGTTTTGATTAAAACGATTAAATCTAATCATTAAGAATTATGTAAGCTACAGGAACTAATGACTGCTAAAGTTTTTTTGTGTGGGCTGCTGATATTGGCCTGTGTTAATTATACAGTGTCTGGCAACGACGACTGCGTAGCTACCTGAAGTCTTCACATATTTACTGTCTCATTTATATTCCAACAATCCCCATGTACAGCTTTTTTTATTTACATACACATATATATATATATATATATATATATATATATATATATATATATATATATATATATATATATATATATATATAGATATAGATATATATATATATATATATATATATATATATATATATATATATATATATATATATATACATAGATAGATAGATAGATAGATAGAGAGAGAGAGAGATAGATAGATAGATAGATAGATAGATAGATAGATAGATAGATAGATAGATAGATAGATAGATAGATAGATAGATAGATAGATAGATAGATAGATAGATAAATAGATAATTAATATTGTCCGACTTTAAAGACCTGTGTATTTGTTTATCTTTATCTTATCTTTGTCAGATACATTTTCATATTTATGAGTGTTTTCCAATTATTCATTTGTAATTTCATTTAGTTTAACGGTATTTATTTATATAAATGACATCAAGTCACAGTACCTTTTCTGGTATTTATCGTATCACGTTAACGCATGTCTGACAGATGTAGAATTACTGCACTGCATATTCAACATATTTCTCTATTTCTTTGCATGATCAATGATTATCCAGGGTACAGATCGGACATCTACGAAGTTAGTCTCGCGATTGGTTCTTGCTTAAACATTAAGACAATCCAAAATAAAGCTATGATGCATTGCTATTTCTACTGTTTTCATATAAATATGTTTCACAGATAAACTATCATTTCTGGAATGGAATAATTTCAGAAATTATATCTTCATTAAATGACAAATTACGTGGTTTATAGTAAGGTCACTGTCGCCTTTTATGACAAACTGTACTATAATGCTTGCATTTGTCACATTCAATACATTTTGAAAAAAAAACTAGAGCATGATATACAATTTTACGATGCAACTAATTTGATAAGATCCATTTAGATTTTGGCCAAAGTTGTGACAATATGTAGCGGAAAAGAAGTTGTAAGCTATTCCAATCACTTGCATTGTGTATCCTTTTGGTGATGGTTATGTGATATTCATCTACCATTAATT
The DNA here is from genome assembly GCA_016746295.1 of Potamilus streckersoni. Lineage (NCBI taxonomy): Eukaryota > Metazoa > Mollusca > Bivalvia > Unionida > Unionidae > Potamilus > Potamilus streckersoni. The sequence continues at coordinate 1,426,279 of JAEAOA010000619.1, forward strand.
ATTATGCATGATGGTTAATTTCCATGCATAGCATGGTTTTATGGATTGCAGGTTTTAGAATCTCATTATGATCCATGCATTATGTAATCTGCTCTAGAAAGCAATAAGTCTTGAACAACATAAGATTTTATCGCAAAACATATTTAATTGCGATGGATTGCTCTTTACATTATAGCCTGCTAGCCAGTTTATTCTTACATCCTATACATTATATGACATATATATTTCAAAATATAAGCATTGTTACAAATAATCAAGGAATCTTACAGCTGAAAAACCACTAATCGTTTCATATAATAAAAGGAACAAATTATGTTTCTTGCCATTGTTTAGAAAAGAGATGAAGATCAAAACTCATGAACGGAAAATGACAATGACGATTAGTGACTTGGAGAAAGCAGTTGAAAGTTTGAAAAGGTATAACCAGTGGCTTTAGCAGTTAAGTATGGCTCTTGTAACATAATGTTTATCGCAATAGAAGTTGTCAGAGGTAACTGTGGTTGGTATCAATCTATCTCTGTTAAAATGTTGGACTATAAAATTAATTTGCATACATAACCCGCCTTTTCCTTCTCTATAGCATTCTTAATATATTAATACCTTATGACGTAAACACTGCATAATCAGAAATAAAGAAATAAAAGCATGCTTTTTGGATTTAAGCTGTACGTTCAAGGAGATACAATTTCAGGCATAGTAAACTTTTAAACACATTACAGTTATGATCTTTTCTAGATGGAGATAATTTTGTAGATATTCTTTACAATCGAATATGTATATACAAATATAGATAATTGTGTCACGTTTTCCAGTTGTGTAACATATTTGTTTATAAAATAGGTCATAAGAAGCAACTGGTGAAATACGACATATATGTCACCTGCCAAAATTTACATTTACATCTACGTATTTCAATTGCAGTTTGCTGGTAGAAAAGGATGAAATAATCAGAAGGTATGGCGAAACAGTAATGCATGCGGAGTTTAAATACTAAAGCAAAGAATGTTTTTGCTTGCTAGTACGGTAATATTAGAGTCGGTAATTTGCCAACCTTGTCCTCTTTGCGGACTTTCCACCCTTGCTCGTCTCTAACTCCTTGCCAATTTAGTCCATAACGGACTGTTGATCTGTTATTACTTTTACTTTTGTCCCCATACGTCACGTAATCTAGTCATGGGGGAAAATTCCCGTGGCTTTGGGCTAAAACCCCAGTCAGTATCCAATCCCTGTGATTGCAGAAACAAATCCCACATAATGCACTTTTGTGGCAAGAATATGGTAGCAATCAATTATGTGTCAATTGCAATGAATGAATGTATTGTATTTTACGCATACAGTCTGACTTATATTACTGATTGTAACCGTACTGTATAACAAAAGCTTTCTGTATTGATTGTTCTCCACAGCGATATTTGCACGGTCTCTTTTGTAAGATTTTGGTATTGACAAAGTATGAAATATAGTCGTTTTGGAAATATTTGCATTTTGAAGAAATGCTTGTGGTGGTCAAGCATCAATAACCAGTCAATAGACTCCCGAGATATATTTAAAAATATCTTGGATGTTTCAATCAGTGGCATCAACCTGGAAAATAATTCGAATATCACAAATGTTACTGATATACTAATATCAATGTATCTTTTCAATTCATCATGCAGGTTTGTCACGGAAGCGCTGATGATATATACGTTATGTGAAAAAAATCCTGAATACTCTGGTAACTGGTTAATCAGACAGAGACATAAGACATAGAACTAAAAAAGCTTGTACAGGTTTGTGAATCAAATAAAACTAAATTGAATCGGCAAAATATTGTACGTATAAGCTTGCACTCGTTACAGAAAACATACTAGTCCAATGCGTGAAAAGCAAGTGACGTTTTTCATTAGGTCAGTCAGGAGGATATTTAAGAGCAGGCTAGTTAATCAAATGATTTTGGACAATAACTATAAGAATGGTATCCGAACTAATTACTCTTCAGGAGATATACGAAAGGTATTATGAGAATCTTATAGACGCAAGCATATGAAACAGGCAACGAAGGAACAAAGGTTATGGAAGTGTACCAAGACACCGGGATATTAGCTGCTATTACATGCTAACTCTCGACCTATGATCATGATCGAGTTAGAGCAGTGCTCAATGATGTATTATTAGAGCTCGTTTGGGCTTTTTTAAGTTGAAATTCATATTATATCACTTTGCAATACAATGTACATTACATATAAAAACGTTTTTGTTGAGATCATTATTTCTGATAGAGCTTGATTTATAATTTAAAGCTACGATAAAGTTTAGTAAAAGAGTTAATAAAGTTGTTCATCCGTCTAGTTGTAAAACCAGTGTACCACCTGATGTTAATAATGATGTAAGAGATCAGCTAACAACATTTGTACTAAACATAATCAGTGTCCGCACAAGCAAAAGTAAGTTGAAGCGAATGTGGTTTATGTTATTGAAAAAACTAAACTAACAATAACTAATACGGGCTATTAATATAATTTCCACAATTAGAAATACGCATCACCCTCCCCTTAATATAAACATGCCAACTTTTCACTGGTAAATCAGATCACACATCAACATAGAATATACATACCACGCCGATTGTTAAAAGACAGACATACTTGAAATATTTTAACGGATATGTATAACAACAGTTGCCACTGCAGCAAGAACAGCAACAACAACAACTACAATGAGACAATGGTACGTCAACTATGACAATTATCACATGAGCATAATATCCGAATATCATAATGTGCAAAATACTCCAAATTAATGCAACATTACACCAGTTTGAACACAATCTTAGTCGTCATTTCGCATCTGCTATCGCAGCAGAGTCTGTTCGTGTAAAACAAATCACCACTAAGAAGTACCAAATATTCAAGTTTCAAAATATAGTGGTGAAACGTGGCAATTATTCAACCCACATACACGCCAGGCAAAGACGATCGACACCTATTAACATATATAATTTCTGTAATCGTCTAGGAGTTACAAAATATTGGTCTTGCTGGTGTTAAAGCAAGCATTGCTTTTTAGCACTCTCTGGTTATACCACACGGTAGTGATAAATAGGGATTTAAAAACACTACTCCGCGAATACATATCCGTGCTTACGTAATCCTATACCTCAAATACAGCTGCGCCATCAATAATAAAAAATGGAGAGGAATTGGAGAGATTCTTAAGTATAGTATCGAGTCTCCAACGATATGTAAATGTCGATGTGTCTCTCACCGTTCCAGCTGTTTTGTGGATCCAGTTACATACCAACACCAAACTGAGTCCCCTCGAGATCAGTTATAACTCTAAAAGGTTTTGACAACAGATGCTTTGTATAAGCATCTTTGTTGGCGATATATCCTGTTAGTGGTGGCCACGACATGATTAATTAATTACATTTGTTAATGCAGCCGCGATATCTTCGCCGCCAACTTTGCAACGTCTGCTTTAAAACCGTTGAAGCTTTTCTGATCAACCTTAACATTTTCTCTTCATTGTACGCAAAAGTTCGTGTAATATCCGCTCTTTCAATGTATATATCTTCTCTAGTTGGAATTAGCGGTGCTTGTTGTTTGCTCGATATCACATACAGTGTGAAGGAATGCTCATATTAATGTAAATGCTGTATTATTGTTCAATATCATCACGCTAAAGAAAATTGCAGATTTCTTGGTGAAAGTAAAAGTTTTGATATATATATATATATATATATATATATATATATATATATATATATATATATATATATATATATATATATATATATATATATATATATATATATATATATATATGATTCTTCGGACATTGATTTATATGCAAAAGCAACATCTAATCCGTTCAAGCATGGTAATGTAACCATGTTTCAAACTTAGTTCGTACACTAATCATTGGCATTACTGGATCAAGAAACCGCGATTGTTGTTGAATATGATTGTGCAATATTTAACCAGGGATTGTATAATCGACTGATGAGCAACCAGTATAATGTGTTTCATAGCTACTTAAAAAGTGTTCAGTAAAAAACTATTTTTGAGAAGTGGTAAAAGCGCTTCCATAGCTTTTGTTTAAAAACGATTGACGTTTAGTATGTCCAAAATGCTGCTAGAGCAACAGACTTCTCTTACTGAAACAGACAAAGTCTTCATCCAAGTCGGAATACAGCCAAAAGCACCAATGAAATACAAATTGCATAACATAAACTGCATTTCTACGTAAACCATTTTATTCACATTTACCAATATACAATCACTTGGATGGTCCCATATGCATTCATTTTGAAAATTAAGGCAAAGTGTGCACTGGATTTCACAATATCGCACGTTAAATATTATATAAAATTGTTTATTAATATTTACATATGACATGTCTGCTCTATGACACGGTACGGATCTAGATCTGCCACCAAATCGGATTTGCTTGACTTTACAAATCTTGTAGCTGTTGGTGTCAATTCAGGCGAGCTTTCGATTCATGATTATGAAATGAACCTAGTAAACTGAAAACGTCAAACACAGACATTCACTATATTACGTTCAAGATGAAAGGCGTTGTCGCAGAAACTTAGCTGAGGTCACTGATAATTGTGAAATATGAGACAGCGGCGTGTCTGTTGTATTTATCAAAGATTATGTGGATACTTGCAATACTTAAACAGGACAATAAATAATTAACCAAATCGCTAATGTGCCATACCATGAATAAGTACTTCATAGGGCACAGTTGGGGGAATATTACTCAAATAAGGCGAACATCCAATTAAAGAGGCAATCAAATTACATGGCCGACTTATTTCCTTTCCAGCGTAAACAATTTTGATTTACCTAAACCTAACATTATAATGGTGCGCGATTTATGTTCATGCATGCCTAATATAACTGGAAATTTTGGTAATTGAAGTCAAATGAAAATACTGACAAAAATGAACAGACTCTCGGTTCTGCAGAACTGTCATTTACTAGCCCATCTATTGTTTTACACAGTTGCATTATTGATATCATTAGTCACTGGAAATGATATTAATTTTAAGGTAATCATTATTTGTCTTCAAAGGTATTGAAATTGTTTTTGGTTATTTGTATTTAAGGTTGTATTTCACAATTGTTTATACATAATGGAACCTGTCAAAGGTGGTTTGGTTGCAGATTTACAGACGGAATGTTTTACCAGCTGGCGGCTGATCTTAGCAACGATATTGCATTTCTCCATTTGTCATTCTACATCTGTTTTCAAATATGTAATTAGCAGACCTTCGTATCAACATCTATATAATTTTGTTAAGAGTTAAGTGGAAATTATCATTTAGAATCACCCTCATGTATTACATTCAATTCCATGCCAACTTGGAATTATCGCGCGTGCTCGTGAGAACGACCATGCGCTAACTGAACTACCCGAAACACTCCGGGATTGTTTCTGCAATGACGAATTAACATTCCCTGATGTATCCTCCCCAGTTATGTTTACTATCGAATATTTTAATCCAACATTGCCTAACTGAGACATAAACTCGAATAATACTCATCTAGGACACATTTGTACCGGTGACAGTTATTGGGCAATGACAATCTTTAATTTTAAATGTGTCCTCCTAAACCACGTGTTGTGAATAATAGGAGCGCTATAAACCATAAAACGCACAAATGTGAGAGATTTAAGTGTACCCGAGGCATTGTAGGTGCACCAATATTTTTTTCGGAGTTACATCGATAGTAACTTGTGTTTAAGGTGGTGCGAGCAACGTCATTCCGATGCTGCTACAGTCGCACATACGCGAAGTGTTTGCGGCCACACCACGAAGCCTCACTATATTCAGTAAACTGTATTTAGTTCCAGTTTAATATAAAATAATTGTGCTGGCAGAGATGGAAAATCACATACAATGTATGTATTAACCAGTACATATACTAGTATTAATAAGAACATTCCGCGGAATTTGTTTTCACAAGTATATAAAAAGTACAACAGGCTGATGCTTTGTCCTATTGGTTCTCTTGGGAACTTTCATCCGTAAGAGATTTAGAACGCCACTCGACTGGATCACGTGAAGGACAAAATTAAAAGTGATGAACAATCATGGTCAGTTAAGTGTTAAACTGTCATGGTGGTGAAGTAGGGGACGGAAGTAAGAGCCTAAAATAGGCCCAGTATGTCAAAACGCCCAACCCGATGCTGCAAATATTGATTTCTAGTTATTTGAAAGCGGGATGCTCATGCACTGTCATAGTCTGGAATTCATACACATTAAGAGAAAAGAAGGAAATAAATAGTTCATGACACTGAATGATTATGAAATTGGCTTCTAGTTTATCTCCTGTTGGACGTTTACATCTAACTTGACAGGTGATACTGGCCCTAGAATATTACAACTCCGGAACTCATATATGTTTAATGTTGCATACTTGAAATAACAAGAAATTATTTAACAATAAAACACATCATCTTTTATGACATCATTATATGTTTGTTCTTAATAAGCACTGATAATTTTTCAATATGAAATGCACTGACTGTCTTCGAACATATCAGGTGAAATCATGCACAAAAGATGTCAAGGGCATTATGAGCTTGACGATTTATTAAAACATTTGCGAAAGTACTTCATTAAAGATCTGTTTATTGCACAATTCTAGCGGTATTACTTAGCGGCTGAAAACGTCAAAAGTTCGTCATAGATTTATAAGCTATAGATCTACAATAACAGCTCGTATGCATTTCGTATCATCTAGTATCATATTAAAGGAAAGGCTCAATAATTAATATAACTTGGGCAACATTAAAACACATGAGCATTACAATGTTTCCAGAGAAACACGAGTTTCTGAATATTTTGTTCTAATTCGCACCACCACATGTTCACCAAAACAACAAAACACATAACATTAAACAAACATTCATCGTTGCTTAGATGTCACACAGTTTCCTCGATGTAACGATGTACTGTTTAGATTTATATGGAAACAACTTCTGAAATGCTCATTATTTCTCAAATGTTCGCATATTGACGTTCTATTACGCTGTCAGAAGATATATTATATATTTTTCTTTAAATATTTCGATATTGTTATAGATCTGAGCTGTGTATGCAAATATGTTTGTCAAGTTCATATAGAGGAAACTGACAACGGGACATTATAATATTAAACCAATTTAATCACAGTGTATTCCAACTAGCACCATTATCAAAGGACACTTATATCATTACAGATTTGAGATAAATGTCGCCAATGATCTCGGTTCACAGTGCTTCATCTGTAGCTAACAACTATATTTATAGGGCACGAATTCTGCAACGTTGGTTACGTTAGTAGTTAGGAAACCAAATTTGTTCACTAGTTTATCTATGAGTTTTCTAGATTTGCTAAATATTTCCCATCAGATATCACACGAAAAACCTACTCCCAAGTCCGTACCTTTTTGTTGTTATGGAGATTTGTGAGATTTAGATTTTTCAATTTGCTTTATCAATTTTAGTCATATCGCTACCATATCCACAGTACGGAACATTGTAATGATGTATACCACTAAAATAACCTGCCATAGACATGTGTCATTATATCCCACTCATTAACAATATCTTCAATCATCCTGAGAAGTCGCACATTTACCTCTTATTAATGAGTACCGAGCAAATAAGTAGCAAGTACTATTTTTTAATAAATCTTTAGTAAGACTCGGTCTGGGTTAAAACCTAAGAACTTCCGCGTCCTAAAGGTACCGATATTAGACCTTCGCGTCCTAAACTTACCGTTGTTATGTTTCATTACTTAAAATTGTAATTAAGTTAATATTAAATAATAAAGAAATAATATTTACTAATTGTCAACAGGAGGCACCATTCAAAACAATATTTCGTTTATGTATGTCGTACAAGATTTTGATATTAAGACCTTTTGGATATACCGTATTAAGACGATGAATCCAATAGGTTTCCTTTAAAAAACGTTCCATCTTAGTATCAACTATATCGATAGGTTTAAAGGAGAAATCTTGCAAGTATGGAAACGTTTTTTAAAGTGCTTTACAACGTGAGAATTAAAATTATAATCGATATAGTTTTATATACCTGATCTATGTTGGTTCATACGTTTGGATATTTGTTTCTACAACGTGATAATTAAAATTATGATCGATATAGTTTTCTACATCTTATCTATGTTGTTTCATACGCTTGAATATTTGTTTTACAACGTGAGAATTAAAATCATAATGGACATAGTTTTATATATCTGATCAATATTGGTTCATACGTTTGGATATTTGTTTTACAACGTCAAAATTAAAATTATGATCGATTTAGTTTTTTCGTATCTGATCTATATTGGTTCTTTTTACAACTTGATAATTAAAATTATCGATATATATTTTATATCTGATCTATATTTGCTCATCTTATTTAAATTATTAACTAATTTAATCATAATTTAACCATAATGTATTTAATTGGTTAATTTATTAACTAGTATAATGTTAGTATTATTAATATCATAAAAATATATCCAATAATATCAAGATAACATATCCAATAAGTTAAAATCATATATATATATATATATATATATATATATATATATATATATATATATATATATATATATATATATATATATATATATATATATATATATAAATATATATATATATATATATATATATATATATATATATATATATATATATATATATATATATATATATATATATATATAGTGAAAGAGAGTTTTATTTTATTATATAAGACAAAAAAGTACTCTTGTATCTGAAATACTCACCTGGACACGATATTTTATGATATGATGTTTCATTTGCTTATCAAAAGTTTTAGTGACTTAGCACCAAGAGGCTTAATGTATAAGTTGACATTGGTAACACAGAGAGCTTATATTAGAATTAGAAGGGTATTGATTGTACTAAATATTTATGTTATCGTGAGAGATATCGCTTAATTAATAATATAACAAATAAGCTGAGATCTGCATTTTCTTTAATGTCTGACGGAATAAATTTGCTTTTAGCATGTCACGTGCAAGTTCGTCATCTTTTGAGTCTGTCCGTGGAGTTGGAAGCGCATCAACCTTAAGAAGGTAAAGATGAACAGCTTCTATATTTTATATTAGCATTTAATAATTTGAGTGTATGTGCACTTCATGTTCATTTAAGTGGAAAGAGTTATATTAGTTAACGAGTGAATATGTCACTTGATAAAGAATTATACTATCGATATCTCGTCTATGACTTGTTCCATACATAAATCACATGTACAAATAACTAGATCCGACATAGGTTATGTTTGAGATCATTTCCATATCTTTTATTGAAGATTGGCAGAACATATGTACTCATTTCCCAAGCAAATAAATAACCACCATATAAAGGAGTAACCAATATCGTAAGAGAGACGTATGCTTGTAAATGTTAATTATAAATTCAGTCAAATGTAGTAGTCATACATACACTATAATATAATAATATCCCTTTCTAGTTCTGAACTATTTGAGATTGGTGTCAAACTGAGAACTACTACTAAAGCTGATTTCTGTGCTCCTAATACATGTCTTTGTATTTTCATAAAATGCTCAGGGTTAAGTTGAAATAAAATATGTTCAGTATCGATTTATGCACTGAGATAATATATAAACATTGATACACGATCAAATGTTTAATAGTTTCATCTGATAAAAATGATAAACAATGACTAATGCACGTATATAAAACAGAATTATTAATTTCGGGGCATTAAATTCAGATATATTTTTAATAGAAAACAACAAAGGAAGACTAAGAGTTAACAATACATTCATTCAATGTTACACACTAGTTTGTATATTTTCGATGTAGATGGTTTTACTTCTTTGTTAGTTTAACAATGTTAGTAATACTCAGCAACTCAGCATTTTTAAAAATTGTATTAAATTTGACTAAAGCCGGTTTTCTTGTGTACGGCAAATGGTTAGTCTAATTTATACATCGCTCAAAAAATACTTTATTACAAGTTTCTCAATAAAATCAATCTCTTTTTGCCAAATACATAACTGAAACGTCTTGTATATTTGTTGCCCAAGAGTTAGAATCGAATTTAAAATAAATATATTTCTAAATTGGAAGGAAATCATGTCTGAACATCCCGAACACTAAGCGTCATATGAATACAAATCTTTTCTTCGGGTTTTAAATTGCAAGATTCAAGTATCGAAATCATCAATGATATGGTTATAACATAATACGTATATTCAATATCCAAATTACATTTTCATGATACATAGTGTTCAAGTATAAAAATACACCACATACACGAGCAATGTGGTTCAGATATTTTAATGTCGTTGAGGACATGGGCTAAACCATGAAATTGTGTGGGCGTTTATTCGCGTTAGTTTTCTCGCGTGATGCAAAAGTATACCCTCAACAAAAGGCCTTGAAAACCTAACTACGAGTTAATAGCAGATACCATAACACAATTATGTACGTGGCTATAGAAAACGCTGAAGTATTTCACCACACGAACCTCCAAAGTTACAAAGTTATCATCGCCCAAAACATTTTCCCTCTTATTAAGATTCCATACAGACGCTTTTGTTTCGTTTTATTAATATATTTGCGAGTTTGCACAGGTCTTCAGAAAACCATTCATAGAGGCTTAACCGAGACTAACAATCTAGAAAGACCACTTTATGCGTACCGAACTGAAGTCAAACCTTTTAAGGAACATGCAGATGTAAACATATAATCGAGATTAATACTATGAAGTGTTCACTTTCTTCCTGAAAGACAAGCCGTATACAAAGTTTAAGAACATAATTTTAATTAAATAAAGTAATACAATTGTTTGCGTAAAAATTGTGACTTCCATGATATTTTAATCATGCATGACAACAGTGAGACAATTAGCTATTTAAATTGAAAGCAAGCGCCTGTCGAAACTTGGGAGCAGTAAAATGTATTTGTGATGTAAACAGTACTAAGGTCATATGAAATAATAACATTACCTAAGTTATTTATTCTGCACCGGGGTGGACGCCTAACATTGAGACATTATTGTTACATCAACCGGACGACCATATATTTTACGGGACACATCTTATAAATATAGCAATAGTATCTCTAGTTCTCGTTCAGTTGATGTAGAAGACATGTAAATCTTGAAATACTCTAACACAGGATCTTAAGAAAGGTCTCAATACTGACGATACTACTAACGACATCATCGCCGTCTGAAAGGTGATTCGTATATATTTTCATGCAGTGGCCATAGAAAATATATTATTTTATTACTGTGATGCTCATTGTATAATTTCGTGCTTTAATTTTATTTAGTCTGATAAAGATATTAGGAGATTAATTTACTTTACAGCCCATGACAACGTTGCATCTTATAGTTTTAGACCTTAGGCCCAATTTATGTTAGCTTGAATACAACAAGAAAGAAAGAAACTGCTTGACTGGTCCCAATATTTTAACAAAACTTATTATTTATTTTAGTATGTCACGTGCAAGTTCAGCATCTTATGACTCTGTCCATGGATTTGGAAGCGCATCAACCGTACGAAGGTTAAGTATGACAAATACGATTTTAGGAATGAGAGACGCGACGCTATAGTTTCTTTTAACAATTAGTAGTCTTCGTTTATATTTAACTTAGGTGCAAAATTTAGCAGATGACACACATATAGTAGGTCTGAAAGTTATAAGGTGGTAACTATTTAGCAAGTGAATTTTTTACTTTAGTAAATCATCAATTTTTTTCTTTCCTGTATTTCGACTTTTATTTTTGTTATTGTCCATTCTTCTATTGTTTCTACCTATCTCACACACTTTTCTCCCAGCTAAACTCAAAGAGATCTTAAAATGTACTATAACTGCTGACTCTACAGTTTAAATTTATTTTTTAATACCAATTCGACTTAATGCATGAAAATGAAAACCACAACAAAAAATTAGCTTATAGCAATAGTTTTATTTATAATCTAATTTCCACACAAATCAGGCTAATTATCAGGGGGTCTTTATTGGCCGAATGGTCAAAAATTGGTACGTTAGAAAGATTACACGTAGTAATTCTTCCTCCATAACAAATGTTATCATAGTAATTAGCGCAAAAAATGAGTTAATGACAATAAACATCTCTTTATGTTCGCATGAAATACATTCAGTAATTCGATAGAGTATAAACATTGATGCATCAAATAAACAATTTTCAACAATTTCAGTTGTAATTGTTTCTGTAATAATTCTGATTTTTTGATTGACTTACGAAAAGACTCCGATAATGTTATTTACAAAAAATTGAGAAACACTCTACGAATTCGAGGGCTGTATCGTTGAACGAAAACCTACTGGTCTTTTGAGCTTGTATCATGAGATAATTCAAGACTGAAAATAAAATATGGACTGTCACTATGTTCATGTCAGCCGTTAAATATTTCCTCATATCTACATAAAAATGTATCCATCCACTGTACATTTTTATATCTGTGATTATGTACTAGTCATTTTTGTTGCTTCCCAAATAAAGGCCTTTTTGCAGAAGAAATTATATATATATATATATATATATATATATATATATATATATATATATATATATATATATATATATATATAATAGAAAGAAACTAAATGTCAATTATGTTTGTCATCCCATATGTTGTAGCAATTATTATTAATGGGTTAAAATAATTTTTATTTTTCTGAGTTTTTAATACTGAGAAATACATTACCATGGACAAATTGGGTCATTTGTGTTTTTTAGTCTTTAAATTCCATGTACAGGAGACAGCAACTCTAGACGAGTGTAGATAAATCTGCACTGTTGAACTGAAACAAAATTATTCAGAGACATAGCATGAAAATTAATAATTATGGAAGTTGTAATGATGTATACCAAACATAATTTTTCTAAGACAGTCAATTCTTGAGCACTGATGTATGTTACGAAAGGCTTTTGTATTTCCCGTTATCTTACAAGCATCTACCATTGATGTGGTCAGGACATGTCATATTCGTCGTTTATTGTATTTACCCGTCACCATAGTTTTTTTTTAATTCAATGAGTGGAACCTTTAAATATTAACGGAAACAAAAAATATGATATTTAACTGCGACTAATTTTTAATATTAGCAAAATTTATAACAGAAACATAAAAGTATCATATTTAACTGTGACAAATTTCAATATTAGCAAAGTGTACAAACGAATATCACTGTTAACAGGGAGATTGAGCCCTACAACCTTTTGCTACAGTCCCTTACCTAAAACAGGTTCCTACAGCTGGCTGAAAAAATAGTCATTACCTATTTTCCGGGGTATAAGTCGCTACTTTTTTCGTTTTTGTTTCTTAAAAATGACGTGTGTGACTTATATGCAGGAGCGATTTATACCATAAATAATTTTTTTAACGCCTGTGACTGGCGCGAAGTGACGCTGTGCTTTAGCGAAATGCATCTGCCGGTATACCGGCAAGCCAATTGCTCGAAACTTACATACGGTACACGTAAGTATTAGACTATAATATTATCAAATTACATAATCAAATAATATTTAGTTATATATGTGTTAACATTTATTAATAAATAACAAAATACTGAAATAATGATTGCCATAACCCATTTCATACCGGATTTAACCGAGTTGCTCCGTAATTATCCGAAAATCCACCCGAGTCACTTTATACTCCAGCCAATCGAACGCTGCTATTCATCTGTACATAACAAAATGGTATCCATTGTTGCTTAGACGTATCAGATTAAAACAAATTAAAAAATGCCCGCTACCTGCCTGCTAAATGCCTGGTACTTATGCAGCTTTACCGTCGAAAAATATTCCAGGTTTGTTATACTGTGGATTAATACAAAAAATTCCTTTTATTGGTAAACCAAACTCGATTTATGAAATGCGGTGTTATTGTAAAGAAAGGGATTACATTTTTAACATCGACACTGTTTCCATACTCTCATGTACATGTCCAGATGTAGAACAGCTCATAGCTGCTCTCTCGTATGGCAATAAAATCCAGAAAACAAGACAGGAATGTTCCAATATTAAATTTGGTCAATATATATAGCATCATCGCTGTTGAATGTTCATTTTTCAACTCTATAAATGAAGCTGAAGTAGTTGGAACAGCTGATGCTAATGCTGAATTGTCCGCCTTGTTTTGACCACTAGACTGATCCCCTGCTTAGTATGCTCCTTGCCATGCACTCCGCTATACTATACTAGGGAGCATGCTAAGCAGGGGACCAGACTAATTGCCTACCAGCTATCGATTGGATATTACGGTCAGTTGACCACCCGCCACGTGATCAAAATTTCGAGCAAATTACGAAGTTCGCCGAAGTCTCCATGAAATGGTCTTTTTTGTTTCCTTTATTATTTGGCATGTACATCTTTCTGTCTCTAAATTCAGTCGTTGTAAATTTCAGCACATTTTCCCTACCCAAAATGCTAGTGAAAGTCCTTTGAACTTGCCGCCCAGCTATTGCGTCATGTTCTTTTGATGTACTCAAATAAATACGGCCTGCAGAACTGGTATTATTTTGTTATTTTAAACAACGAATTATGTCACTGCAACGCGTTCCGAGACCTCTTGTAGCGCTTCGTAACCTACTTCAAAAGTAATTTATAAAAACACACAATCATTTTTTTTCGGTTGGTTTTGCAATGGCTGGTTATATAAAAACAAAGAAAAAACATAGTATGAATATTTCCTCCGATGATTGCTCTAGTTCTAAACTCTGGATTAAGCCAAGACTGGCTTCATGGAGAGAACTTCAAAGTACCGGTAATTAATAAAAGTAACTGGAAGGCTGGCGAACAGTTTCAATTGTTAGGTGAATTCGCAATGGCTTCGTGAATTTATTAAAATCACTGTAGCATTTAAAGTACCTTTGAAGTTCGCTTGGATTGTGGAAATGACCGATATATAAATACGTACCGTTCATACAATGGAGCATTAACAAAATATAGTTTCACCATAACGTTGTATGATTTAAAATTGTTATATTAGCGTATGTCAATACAGTTTTGTTTTAAATTTAATTCGTGCCATTTGTCATGGCACCAACAACTAGAAAAAGTTATGATGCAGAATTTAAGTTAAACGTCGTAGCATTTGCGAAAGAAAACGGAAATCGTGCAGCAGAAAGAAAATTCAACGTAAGCAAGAAGATTGTGCGTGACTGCGTAAAAAAAGAAGACGAGTTAAGGTCAACCAAAAAAAGCAAGAAGGGAAATCGTAGTGGCAAAGCAAGTTGGCCAGATCTCGAGGAGAATCTACGAAAATGGATTGTGGAACAGCGTGCTGAAAATCATAGACTCTCAACAATTTAAATACGATTCAAGGCAAAGTCAAAGTCTATTGTAATACTGACTTTTATATAATTCTTAAACAATTGTATAATATTTCTTACACGAAGATGGAAATTACCAAGTCGCATGCAATGGCCGGCGGTATCAAAGACGTGATTACGGTAAGTGCGGAGGAGCGATTTATACACAGGAGCGACTTATACGCAGGAGCGACTTATCTGTTGAATTTTCCAAACTTTTCTGGATTTCCTCCACCCGCAACTTATACGCAGGAGTAACTTATATGGCGGAAAATACGGTAACTCTAAAGTGAAGTCTCTAACAATTATATTTCCATAGGGTTAAGAACCGGTAATAAATCGTTTAGATTAGCTCAGGTTTGTTATCCTATTGTTGACATATTTTTTTTCTTCACATTTTTATGCGATTTTGTTTACTAGCTAAGCGGCACTGAAGTGTTGTCGTTTACCATCCCTGATACTATGAATTAACCAAAGATTTTGTCCAGACCTTTACGATATCTGGATCTTGGGTAATGTAGATTTATTGTTATAAATCTGAAAGGAACAGCTTCTGCTTTTGAAAAGAAGTTTTTAAATTTAATCATGTCCATACCCACTGAGCACCAGGTATAATGCATATTCCATAGAGTATGATTATCTCCTCCATTAAACACAACTAAAGTAGTACAGTTATTTCTGATCACCTTAGGTATACATTTGTATCTCTGAGTAACATAAATCACGTCTTTATTTTTATATCTTTCTCGAGAAAATATTCTAGCTGGATTTGACTGTTTGTCCAACATCACATAATTATATACTACAATATTATTAACGAATCCATATATGTCATCTACAGATGGGTTTTATCAATATCTGTGATAAAATCAATAATATCGTCACTGTCTTTATTAACTGATTTTACTTTCTCTTTAAAATCCTTAAGTACTTCGTAGCAATGCTGATCATCTCAAGACGGTTCTATTAAGTATAGTTTGCTTTACCTTAACAATCTCAATAATAAATGTAATAATTATTGTGTTTTACCTGATCCAGATGAACATATTATAATCATCCTTATCGAATTTATTAATGCTGGATGGTGCTTTACAGGTCCTGTTTTTGTGTCGCCGAAAACTAAATTATTGTGTCCATTTTATTAATAATATGAGTCTGTATTGTGTTCTATGTAGATTATCTACATTCACAACTGAATTGACAACGCAAATAACGGAAAAAAACACGTGCATTAATAGGTAAATGCGTGAAATGCGGCACAAAAATATAAATGTATCTCCATGTCTGATTCAGAGAGAACGACAGGTGGAGATTTTGCTTCTCCTTTAGTAATATGAAATGGATTACCATGGGTTAAATACGCCGGTGAGAAACACTTTCCATGATATAAAACTGTGATCATGGAACTCGACATGATATCTGACTTGATGATCAAGACCGACCAAGACCAGGAGAGCATCTAGTAAATAAGATTGGTCAAGCATGTTATGTTCATGACGTTGCTTATAAAAGTAAAGATTTGCAGCAGTGGCATCTTGCAGATGTGAAATTGATTCATATATTAAATTATATACCTAATAAATCTCTCAGAGAGAAACTCAATAGTTTACTGATATAATCCGCTATGAAAAGTAAAACAAGGATATGGGCAGGTAATTAATTACATAATTATTATAATGGAACCAATTTATTATTGCCTAAAAGGTTATTAGACAGGCAAAGCAGCAATCACTAAACTTGCTCAAGCAGCAAAAGTTTCATGCTTTGTTGCTGCAAGTTCGTTAGGACGACAATAAATATGGCAGATTTATCTGCCACCTCTCTAACCTATTCAATACGCACATTTTGAGGTCATTGTTCATAAGAAGTTTATCAAGCAGATATTTTGTTTTTGCCACACGATACTATTAAAATACGTGCACATACGCATTGACTGTTGATGCCTTTGCAAGTAGATATAAAGAGGCTGAACCATTATCAACAAAGACAGCATCTGAAGATGTTCTGCATTTGGACGAATTTATCAACCTGTTGGCCTGCGAAGACCACAGCTATTACAAGTTGATCCTGGCAAACAATTTCTTGGCGCAGTATCATTTTTAAAGAAAATAAAAACATGGTGGTAAGATCAGACGATGACATTCTGAAATTCATTGTGATCAAGCAATCGCTGAACAATTTAATCGAACACTTGCTGAGCGGTTATCTGGATATCAATACGCGAAGGAAATATCTACTGACTTTAAGTCTGGTGACAGATCTCGTGAATGGGTTGCAATGATACCAAGTGTGATATCTACATTAAATAGAGAAATTAATCGTGCAACTTCCATGAAACATTCTAATGCAATAACAATACAATATATGCCCCGTAGCGATGGATACGGACAACGACGTGAATAACGAGTATTAAGTAATGTAATGGTGTGAATTTATACGAACCAGAGGACCTTGAGGGTGGGAAAAGAAGAGCTAATGCCTCTCTCTGGAGCGTGCCCACAGATACAATTTATCTCGTGAATAGATCCACCGGAAGACCTACAATCTACAGACTAGATTATACAGCTCATCAACGTGGATTTTTGCGTGAACAATTACAAGTAGTTCCTGCAGATACGCAATTTCCACCACCATCACTTATGTAAACTTGAACCCTTGCGTCGACTACATTCAAGACAATTCAGCATCACATTTTCACATGTATGAAATAGATCACTATCAATTCTATCTACGGTACATTGTCTTGGATTATTATTCGAATATTGACATAATATTATTGTGTTACTGCTAACACAATGACTATTCTATAGTTGTTTTTAGTGTTTATAATACATTCAGCTTCAATATCAAAGTCACGCTTATTTTTTGTCCCATTGCTTATAAGACGCTATTTTGTCTTTATGACAACATGGTCATTAGGAATCTCATCAGTTATAACTTTATAAATAAAAATACTGCGTAGTTGAGTTTTTTATCTGACGCTTGATACAACAAGATAGACTAAGCTTGACCATTCAATTCGATCATCTACAATACATATATTTATATCGGATGTAGTTAATCCCTGTGACGAGTGAATCGTTATAGCGTATCCTAACATCCGTGGTGATTTATCCATACCCATATCTCTCTCAACAACATCAACATGCGGCCAAAACAATGTCATTAAATACAATGGTTTGTACACGGATTCTTTCGTTTCACTGTCTCCACTTAGATTTTCAAAGGCAATATTATGTCGTTGAGTGTCTGCTAAGCGATGACATCATTTGGGCGATGACATAATGGTATAGTCATATTTTAAAACTTTTCAATATGTAATGTAAATACTTTCCTTTGCAAATAATCACGATCTATCTTTCTACTTACGACTATCAAATCAGTGGGTCTCTATAAAGTCCAAAAATCATTCATAGCTGTCTCTGGGATTACTGTACGCATTATCTTACATTGTATTTTATATGGCTAATATTTAATATTAATATTTTAAACTCCTTTAGCGGCTCATCAATGACCTTTGGTCATCGTTCATTTTTTAGTAATAATTTACACTATTCTTTAACCATTCATGTGGAGACTGTCCAGCAAAGAGTGGTGGTTGACCATGATCGCCACACATAATTACGGCAGTATTTTTTAATAATCACTTAATAAATGTTTTTAGTGTTTCAAACGACACCGTGTCTATAACGTCCCATATAATATATATAGGTATATATTTTTTACCCATTCGCTCAAGAGTCGACGTGTCTCTGCAGCATTAAAAGAAACTATGATATGTGTATGATTTTATTCTTGTTCTTTTGTCTCTAAAAGTAAGTTTATGTGTAGGTGTCAAAAGAATCATATCTGAATGGTTGTTCTTAAATGATTTAATCGCACAAGTTCTTTTACCTGAACTCCCACAGCTATTAAGATAAACAATATTATGTCTTGCCACAGGATCGTACACAGATGGTCCAGATCACATTGATATTTGATTATTATTGATGTAATATATTTCCTTAATTTCAACGTCAGTAGAATCAGAATAAATAAGTATATTTTCTTGATTTATCCTCCATATCCCACACTCACAATTACCAAGTAGAAGTTTTAATACATCTTTATATTTTTATGTATATCAAATGAATCCTTAGCGACTCAAACAGCATATCAAGGATATCTATCTATCATCGACAGTAGATTTATGTCAACATAGGCTAGCGTCTAAGATCTTAAATTAGTAAACTGAGGTGAGTCGCCCTCACTGTAGCTCACAATGGTACCTAGTTTGGTCGCATCTGCTAAATAAGTATTACATCGGCTTATAAATGTGTTTGTCTCCTTTGTATCAGCGATCATAAGATCTAGCTCAGTATTGTCCATAATAAATATTGTAATATAATAAATATTGTAATAAGTAGTGTACAGTATTATTTATAACCGAATGAACTGTCTGGGGTAAACTTATCGATTATCTTTCTACCAAGATCTTTTGTAAGTTTTTCATCCTGCTCGTCCCTTCATTCAAGTATATTATTAATAATTTTAATAATGTCATCTTCTATAAGATCAATAAATTCTTCCCTGTTTTCGTCAATATTAAATATATCCTGTTCTTGTAACCATTGTTTTGTGGACTATAAGATATAATTGCGTCATTTACCCTCAAGGATTATACAATTTCAGCATCAGGCATATATAATAATATCACTATTGGAATCTAACATGTTTGCTGTAAAATGTCTTCCAAACCTAGAATAAATAATCGTTTGAACTCGAAGGATTCCATGCAGGTATATCGGTTAAGACAAAATCTGGTAAGGATCAATTTATTGCAACCCTGGTCATGTCATGTGTAGGATGCCGACTCTTCAAAGTATTTACAACACTCTCCATATGCAAAAAAACTCCCAGGATAACAGGTATCCATGTCAACAGGGATAACATCATTACAATCGTATTTTCTATTAAATAACCCAATGTGTCCATATCTATACAACTTTTTGTACATCTTCGATAAATTCTGCTTTTGTTCTTTTTCATGAATTGTTTTTCACCTGAGCAAAATGTGATGCAACCGATGATAAGGTAAAACAATTATTTAGTAGTTGTCTAAAGATGACATTGTCAGAAGTATATTTCAGTGCAAGAAATTCCATTTCTTTATCAAGACATCCTGTGCGATAAAAATTCACCGTTAGGCCGTACAACTTGATCATAATCCTATTCTGAACATGGAATGATCCAAACATATACAGCGTCACTTTTACTGATATTTTTGATAAATCAAATATATGACCTTTATAAAATTTATCTTTTCTATCTCGTGGAAATACCGTTACAGCAATTATCCTTGTATCTGTGTTATAATCTACGATTGTTATAGGGCTTCTATTATAGATATATATAGTAAAAATCCTATATACCTTGATTTCTTTCATAGAAATCTGGAAAGACTGTGTATATTTATGAGAATTATTTACTAGGTCGTCATGCTAGTGTCTGCTACGCACGAGCCTATATAACACCGATTCAGTGCCATCATTTGTTGGTGATGCGTGCTTAGTCGTGACGGTACTCGCGGACCTGGGTTCGAAACTCGGTAGAATACGAATTTAATTTCTCTAACCTGTATGATAGTATTGCTTGCATGAAACTATATATATATATATATATATATATATATATATATATATATATATATATATATATATATATATATATATATATATATATATATATATATATATATATATATATATATATATCATATATATACATATATATATATATATATATATATATATATATATATATATATATATATATATATATATATATATATATATATATATATATATATATATATATATATATATATATATATATATATATATATTGATTTTGGTTCGTATAATATCTCTCAGGTTAGTGTTTTTACTGTTATTTGAAACCTTAATAACTTTCTAGATCAGCAACATCCTTAAAGATGCACAATTTTGTTAACTGTTTATGCCCTTTTTACGTCGTAAATCTATTAAGCTAATAGCAGGTATCACATTTGCGAAATATTCTGTGACACGTTCAGCTACTCAGTTTATTGTTATCTCTGACAGCCTCATCAATTTGAGATCCGCAACGTTAGATTTATTTTTCAGAAAATTAATTGCATAGACTACAGCAGTTAATGGGTATATTCTTTTGTAGTTCGGTCTATCAATAGCAGTCAATATTCCTAGCTTGGTTTTATTATTTAACAAAACGGTATGATTTCGCGACTGTAAATGAAAGTGATCTCTTTTTTTTTACGAAATGTCCAAATATCAACATCTGTCTCCACAATAAATTTTATGAAAATAAAATATTTTTGATTATCACTGTGGTCAAATACTACTTTTCCTCGTTCATCAATCATCACATTAACCGTATTTCCAACTCTGAAAGTTGACCACAAATGAGCAGCACTATTGTCACTAAATTTAATGTTTTGTGAGAATTAATCAACCAGCATCAACTGCACCAGGTCGCCGACCACATTGTCATCTGTGACTTTTCGCACAAGTACAACAATGTGTCCAGCTCCATAAGTAACGTTTCTAGCGTTTCTACAAATTCCAAAGATATGTGACAGTGTAATTGAACATAAAAATATTCATCTATTGCTTTGTATCATTGATTTAGGAGCTGCAAATCCTAAGTTAAAATTTGCATACATTGATAATACTGCAGGGGCATCTGTAGCTCCACATTACCAATGGTTACGTTTCAACTTTCTGGAAAATCTGCTGTATCCTTTGCAAACATCATTGATGGATTAGCTGATCTTGAATAATCGTCGCTCTATCTTGCAAGGCCAAGTAGGGTTTTAGCAACGTCAACGCCTTTCTGAATTAATTCAATATTTTTTTCCCAATGATCATGTACGTAGCGCTATCAAATAACACCATAATAACTTTATTAACAAAACCAACACTAACATCAGCGTTATATTGAGTATTATCTGTTTTTCACATTTGTTCCCTCTATTTCAGTAAATGCTTCAGAGGGTAGGAAATATTTACTTGTATTATTAATCTGAAGTAAAATTATTCCACGTTGATCTGGATATCGTATGTCATAATAATAATAATGTTAATCATACACATACTCATCTTTGATACTGGTGCGTTCATGTCGAATCCAAGATCACTTATACGTTTAAACATATTTATTATGATTATTATCGTCAAAACGAAGACCACTTCAGGAAGTGAGACCAGTTATAGGAACCTATGTTTAGGTAAAGGACTCGAGCAAAAAGTTGTACGTTTCATCCTCACTACTTCCCTGTGTATTATGTTGTAAGTTGTAACATGTTGTAAGTTGTTGATATGGGCAACAAACAATTACAATGCATTTGGATTTTAACAAAATGAATGCTGCTGCTAACTGTAGAAACTAAATCATTTCAGGGACATCAGCATCTAATTTATTTCTATCTACTTAAGCATACATATATACAATTGGATTAGCGCACCGATATCAAACCTAAACAGAAAATCAAAAATGGTTTTGTTTATGATTTATGTGTTTTGCTTTGTGAATTTGTATACGGTGGAAGGCACCGATTTATTGCACATTTGTATTTTTTTTCTACTGTTTCCTGAACCCGCTTTCCAATCCCCATCTTGCCGAAAGTCGGACATTTTAAATCAAACCATCTTAGAGACAATACATGCATGCACAATCGTTTTCATTGACATGTTAGCTCATCAGTGTTTAAGGGTTTTTAAAAAACCTTGTTGATTTAGATGCAGTGTAACTATTCAGTTGAAAATGTAATTTATTTTTACGGTATCATTTTATATAATTTCTTTTGATATTTCTTTTTTTGGGATTGATATAAAACGAGATAAAAATTATTCCTGATTAAAGGGTATTGTTCGAGGGATATGCAATGGTATTAAGAAAGAATTAGTGGGCAATTTGAAGATACATACTGACGTACGAAAAGCTAATTGCAAACGTTTACCATAATCTTTGTAACACAAATTTGGCTTTAAGACATTAAAGAAATGCTAGTCGATTAACTGATAACTTTGGATATAAGTAATATTAAGGGATTACATTATTATTGGACATCTTATTGCAAACATCAATTTGTCTTTCGAGTGGCCAAGTAAACGAAGATAACACAAACATTATAAAATCGGAAAATTCCAAACGAGTTTCAGTCTTACTTGTGCTATCTTTTGCATTAAAAAAATCGTTTCCGTGTTCAATTGTTGCTGTCGTGGAAGAATTGCAGTAAGCGCTAGATCTGTAAATTTAATCAGATTGTAGTTTCTCAACATATAGATACTTATTGAAATTAATGTATTTGATTTATCAAGTTAAGACTTGATACGACTCGTTGGTCTTAAGTGAATTACCAGAAGGAAGCTAAAACAAGTTTCTTGAAACCTTCAACAGATAATATGATTCCGAAAAAAATAAAGCATCTTACAATATTTTGCGAATTTTAAATCACTGATAATCCTAAACGTTCTACCAAATTTCATACGTATAGAATGTTTTGAATAAATTCAAAGAGTGATGAATGTTCTGATGTACCAATAATTTTAATTATATAAGATATAATGTCTGAGAACGATTACTCAATAATACCAAAATAGTCTCTTAGTCCAAATCGTTATATATCAATTTGAATTTCCAAGTATTACTTAAAAATATGTCGTCTCTTATTGTGGGTGCACACGACTATAATTGATTTTACAGGCTGATATTAAGATAACAAATACGTTCTTTACGTACGGTAACCTGACATATGTCTGAAAACAATGTCCAAGATGTGATTCGCTTTCTCATGAAATTCGTAAATAAGTTCGCTTTCAGAAAGTTCCAAATGGTAAACAAAGTTAGATACTGAAATTAAATTCAACTAGACATTATGACATTAAACATTTAGACAATAGTTTTACAGCAAACAAACATAGTCTTGACCTGAGAGCCAAGCAAATATCTGTTATATAATGTTATATATCAGATGGACCAAAGCACTAACTTGACCAACTGACAAAGGTCAAGTAGAAAATACAAAATGAAATATGCATAGTAATTTCAAAGTGTTGGTAACAATTTGCAATATCATGTTGCAAATGCCATTTGCTGAAATTCAGAGTTGATGTTCAGTTTTACAATTTCCCCTGCTAAATAATTGGAAGATGGCCTATACAAAACATCAAGATGAATTTATATTTAGTGAATACCGTATAACTAATAAAGCAAATGCAAAACGTTTAAAGAATTAACAAGAATAATCCATGTTGTGAAGGACTGTGCAAAGGACATCACATTGGTGAAATCATAACAAGTCAAATCACACTTCGTAAATAAAATTTCAATAAACTTCAAGAGCATTGATTATCCAGAAAGGATTCAAATATGTTAACATATGTCGTAATTATCAGTAATCGATCACATAAAGCTCAACGTAAAATATTGTGTAAGAATTACAGATGTGCAATCTTCATTCAAGTTGGCAAATATTTGGGTCAAAATATTTCTTCTCTAAATGATGACTGCAGCAATATTGATGACATAACCTGAAATCATCTAACTTAGCACTATTAATTTTACGAGGTCATATTTTTGAAATATCAGCAGGAATGATCGTAAAAAATATAATTCAACACTTCAGTACAGTATCGTGTCCAGGACAACGTTTAATGAACGCACATTTATTAAAATTCGGTAATGAAATATGTTAATGGTGTCAACTAAAACAACGCTTTAAATCATAAGAATTAAATAATACTTTTTTAAATGGCATACACATATTAGTGCTTGGGCGACTGGTTAATGCTCGATGGCCGAGCTATTTAATTGTTCGGGGTTGCAGGAATGTTGCCGCTACAACCTCGCTTAAATGTGCGATGGTTGCACTTTTTAAATAGTCTGGTCGAGCAAAACGCGGAAAGTGACACAAGCGGGTGTTTGGATGGATGTTGTCTCCCTTAAACTGAAGGAGCACTGACTTTGTCAAATTTAGAACAGTTGTACTAATAGACCGTCCCTAACAAAAATTATGTCTAAGCCACCTGTGCGATTATCGAAATTCACAAATGGTTATCTATAATGTTCATACGACCGAACTATGTAATTTAATTATATTACACACGCGTACGTTAAATAATTCCCTAACAATTGTGTGCTGTAATATATATGCAGCAATATTGTGTTTCTGTCAATAAGTTTAGGATTGTAAATTTGATCAGCAGCCAAAGAATCAAGTTAGAAGTATTGGTTTTATCGAATCGGGTTCTAATTAAAAATGCAATCCCTTATAAGAAGCAAGTGGTAGCCCCTAATATAGCTGTTAAGTCGGCAGCTAGAAGGTTTATCGGCATAACTGATCTTTACACATCTCTGCCGTAGTACACGGAACTTCGAAGTTGACCACATGAATTGCCTCAAATTCGTGGATTCTACCTAGTTCAATGGCAGCGTTGATAAGAGTGGTGAGTTGGGCATGGTGTTATCCTTTTACGTAAAAATGAGAGAGTACACCTTTCCCAAATTGTCATTGGTGTGGTCAGGATATTCTGATTTTCATAAACGCAAAACCACATATCCTCCGGCACAAGCGAAGTTGTAAAGTCCTCTTTCGCTGTCAAGGGTTTCTCGATTCCAATTGTTTGAAGCGTAGTGTAATTTATTGTGTCGCTTGATCCACTTCATCTCCACCCTCTTGGGGCCAATGGTTGACAATTTCCTCAGTTTCGGTATTATCTTTCTGGATGAATGTTGTGTTATAATAAAGAATGCATATTCGTAAACCACAGCAATGACAAATCCGACTGTTGCAAAATAGCTAATATAATAATATTTTAGTCTAACTGGGATAAAAATCATCTTCCCCATGCTTTACAAGTGCACAAAACTGTTCACGAAAAAAAATAAATGAATTATTAAAAGCTAGTTTAGATTGAAAGATTATCGAAGAAACGCAGAGATATTTTTTTTTAACGAGATCAGAAAAGATTATCGGCGAATGAACCATAACACACTACTAGATTTGACTTTGACAGATTAACCAAAGACAAAAAAGAATCGCCTTTTGGGCTCCAGTTATATGAATTTATCAAAATGGTCAAAAATGAGTTTGAACAAGACGGCATGTTTCTTGTTTATTCAGTGTTCCGGATAAAAGGTGACACTAATTTTGTCGACTAGTTAATGAAAAATAAATCAGCAATCATGATGATTAATACTCTTCCAGTCGAGAGCAGGTACTTATTTAGAATACAAAATATCGTTGAACACATCAAGAAAACATGGCCAAACCTAAATTATCCGTGATGACATTAGAGCCTGTTAAGGTATAACGGCAACAAAACGATATCGCTAGAGTGGACAAAAAAATTAAATCTGGCACGTTTACCGGAATAGAAAAAACTTATTACAACAACGCGTATCAGGTGTCCGCGGTGGTTTATGCACATACCGTTTAAAAGATCCTAATATTATTGCTCTTGCGCCGATGCTAGGTGCCAGGCCCAAAGCTATCGCAGCTGGTACGCCAAATTATGTGGCATAGCGTATAAGAGGATATTTTATTAACTCGAGACCTGGAAACGGACTCACAGAAACGAGATTTAAAAAAAAATGACAAAACTCCCACTGACGGAGCTACAGTAAATGACGTAGGAGTTTTGAAAATAAATTGAAGTTTCCAATCTTGGCAGAAATAATTACAAATGAGATTTTGCATAATTCCGACAACTATCAAAGTAAGTGCGTCCCAATATAAATAGTTGATCATGACAGTCACTCTTTGTCTAAATCAGTAAAATGTTGCCGCTGAAAAGAGCAATACGAATTTAAAACGACGATATTTGTATAGAGATTTGTACTATTAGTTTGCTTGACCTGCATCTGTCTGGCTATCTCATGGTGACGACGGAGTTTTATCTGCAAATGACTTATCGGAAGGAATCACTGCCACGTGCGATAAAAGAGATTGCAGTAAAAATGATGCCGATAGTGACCGATTACTCACAAACGGAACGAACATGTATTATTTTGCGTCCAATACAGCACAACAAATACAACGATATAAATGCATCTCCAAAAAAAAATAATCGACGATATCTCAGGATCTTGTGTCGAGTTTGGACATGTTGGGTTTTCGAACACATACTATTATTCCGCCAATATGATTTCTGTGGAAAGAATGGCTTTAGTTTCTTGGCTACAGCAAATGTAAGTAAATGTAATCCGTATTTTGAGCTATTCGTTTATCCAACGCACTAAATGACCAGTGTAGCGATAAAAGAGTATGTTCTCATGGACTACGATCTCACTTTATTTGCCAAGATTAAATGGTTTAAGTTATCACAAACTATTCATCCGGTTTTACCAGTCTGGTTTGGTCGTACTATTAATGAGTCAAATACCAGTGTAAATTTATACGATTGTAGTGCAAGAAACAATAACATTGCTGCCCTCCAATAGTGCTATAACTATATATGTTAGACGCTAAGATCTTTACATTGATGACTGTAACTTCTGCGATAATTTCGTACAGATATACAAGGACAGTTTAGTTAACGCACGATGATAAAATATGTGCAGAAAAAAAATTATCGGCAATATCAAGTGATGTGCGTCATCTAACAATAAACTCTGCAGTACAAAAAATAATCACGGATCCAGTAGAACTTGATTTTGTGATTGCAGATACGGGGTCGTGAGGTTATTGTCTGCGTGTGTGTTTACCAGACGGTACATATTTTGTTGTTGTTGTTGTTGGGCTTAACGCCATTTTTCAGCACACGATAGGCTATTCATGGCGGCCAATATTAATGGTGGAGGAAGAAACCGGAAAATCACCGGAAAGAACCACCGACCCACGAGAAGCTACTAGCAAGCTTTCTCACATATCCACATTCGCCGAATCCTAGACTCGAACTCACGCAGACAGAGGTGAGATGGCAGTGATCCGTAACGGACAGCGCTTTAGACCACTCGGCCACTCGGGGCCCCACATATTTTGACGCAGTTGTTATCTACTGAGACGGCGACTAGCCGAAATTTACTCATTGGAGATCTTCATTACTTGCATATTCGTCATTTAAATTCTTCAATGCCGGCATATTCGTCAACAAATCATGTATCGACGATTAACCGGTTTCAAGCGGATGCTGTTAGAGTCGCCACGTATTTTTTATATATGACGATCGAAAATTATTTTTGTTAAACCATTTATCAACATAGCTACGCGTTCTGCTGACCGAGACAACATATATTAGGGTCAGTGGTGAATAAAGCGTTAAAAATGCATACTTATTCTGAATCGGCTGATGCTAAACTAGTCGGACGTTATTGCATGAACGATTAAATCACGAGGTATAGAGCAGTCTATCTGAATGCTCCTGGTAGCTCTGGCAAAACAACACCTGCGTTGGAATAATTTAAAACCTCACACATGATTGCACTAACGGCAACTCACCATCTTGCCAGATAGATGAAAGGTGTGTATTCAAGTCATGCACGTCCAACTGTTTTCTTTTTAATGGCGTGGTAAAGTGTGAACGCCAGAATGAATGGGACACAAATATATAACGACAATAATGTCTAGGGACAAAATAAGTACTGTGTCCAAACATACATTGAAGACGTTTCCTGATTACCTAACGACAAAATAATATCCATTATCATGTGCTCCGAGGAGGGAAATCCTCCTCCGTATACAGGAGAATCACCGCAATAATGGTTGCGCAATTAAGTTAGTCACTACGAATAAATATTATGTCCATCATTCACACGATTGAACATTACGGCGCTAATCAAATTAGTCTGACAATATTTATTGTGAAATAATGTGCACTCTTATTCCATAGACAACATTGTCTAATTTATGGAACTAATGGCGAACCAATGATTTGATATTTGTATCACGAAAAGAACATCTCTGATTAATTTCAAATTATAATCGTCGACATTCCTGAAATGTATATTACAATAGTGACAGGTTTCAGCAGATAGTATAGAGCAGGCTCTGTCGGCGCCGGAGATCTAAGTTGATGCGCGACCAGTCTCATCGAGTGACTTGAACGGGGTTCAGTAAACCTCACCATGGACACTAAGTTATGCAGTAACAATTCATTCATGGCAGGGTCTCATAATCTCAGATCCCATTATTTTGGATTTCCAACAATCGTATCGTATGATGCAATTTGGTATAACATGAACTGTCGAGAGTTACAAAATAATCTTGTTTTTCTCAAGAATACAAAATAAAGTAGCGTCAGTTTGTATTTGATATTGAATTTATCATGACCCTGAACAACGAGATAATGTTCATTGCGCCTGCTCTAAAATAGTAGCACTTTGGCAATATTTTCCTCACAACGGACGACCATTTATGGTGGACATAATCGATGGCAGTGTAGGTCATACATGCAAAAGTGTCGCTCTGATATGTCTTTAAAGATTACCGCTCCCCTTCAGCAGCAGACCTTCCCTGTAGCGTATCAAACGAGGTGGAAACTGGGTCTTTAGAAATTACTTGTACATGTTCAGGGACAAATCAACGATGAAAAAATGTTGAACCTAATTGACGGATTGGTGGGTGCATATCGATTTTATCACACTGAAAAATGTGGTTACACTCCAAATTGGATCAGTTGCTGTTGCTGAAACGCGATCAAGTTCAACCGGTTAATATAAATACTTCACGTTATTGCCAAAAACCCTATTTGCTGTTTTTGATCTGCTGATTGTCGTCGTGGCAAGTGTTTTTCGTAATTGCCTCGAACAGGTTCATGTTAAAGCAGTCAGCACACGAGGTAGTTTTGCAACCTATTGATCAGTAATTCTTGTGTTTTTTGATGTCTAGACAGTCACTGTGCAAGTGTTTGATGAAAATCGTTCAATGATTGCCTGATGACGATGCAACGCGTAGTGTCCTCGTCTGATTTTAACGTTATGTTGTTTCATCCGGGTCGGTTCATCATTGTAAGATGTTTGATCTTACTATTTGTACGTCAATGAAATATAAGTAAAATTAATTTGAAACTATTTCATTTGTAAGAAAATCCTCCACCAAAGCGTGTAATCTCAAACATTGTAGGTTAGGTTCAAATTATTTAAACATTTTCTGAACTTAAAATATTAATAATCATATATGCTTTGTGCATGACGTTATCAAGATGACATAAATTGATATGACCCGGTGTAATATTTGTTACAAAACCTGTACGACAAATGAGATATGTTGGATAGCACAAGGAAACACCCCGTTGCTAACGGATTATCATTTTAATATTAAACTTGTAAACGTATTCCATCACTTGCTTACAATTATGAGTAATTAGTAGCTAATTGCTTATAAATGTTTGAAATTACTTTTGCACATTTTGCTAACTATGTAATACATTAAAGAAATATAATTGGAAATATTATCTTTATTAAGAATTAAATATATCTAGCAGTATTATACAATTATTGATCTTTGAGTTAGCACATACGAAGTTTGTGATCAAGTAGAAATGGAACATTAATAGATCTCGGTGTATTGTAATCCTTCCTGTAAATGTTGCGATTGATTCTGGAGTTCCAGTGTGGAATAGACGATATTACATTTAGAACAGTATGCACTTCCCTATGGACTAAAAGTTACCTTACCTACCAATAGAAAAATATTGCAACTAGTCTGAGTGGTGGCGACACAATATCAGATAAAAATCTCAATTTATTTTTTGTCGTTTTTGGTAGGAAGCAACTCTCATGCATTTCGAGCAGGCCCTAAACCCACCAGACAACACTAGCACTGCAAATTAAGTTAACTGCTAATCTAGATAAGTTACTGCGGTTTGCGGTAGGAGTGCGCAGTTACAGTGTTTCTACCTTAATCACCAATCAAAGCCCTACCATTTTCAAATATCGACATATTTTTTAAATATAATAGTTGTTGAGAAGATAATGTGTGTATATGTCTTTACCACCAAGGTAATGCGAATCATCATTTTCGTTGTGGTCCACCAGCTGTTTAGAAACAGCTATTAACTATACATTGCAATAATGCCGCCTATTTAGTCATCTATGTACAGCACGGAATGCCATGATAACCAGTCACACTTGTGCGTCTCTTAATGTGGTGTAAAAAAATAACCCTGAAATTATGTCCGTATTCTTTGCATCTAAATTTTCCAAATCAACTTGTTCTTCTGCTAGTGAATCCAATGTGAGTTTTATACCATATCTCCTATGGTGGACCTTAATGAATTGAGGTCATAAAGAAGATTATGTTCAGAGGAATGTTCTTGTTAGCATGTACCCTAACCCATTAACTTTCATGACGAATTTAAGTTATAACTGTGTCTCTTTAAGCCCAGTTTTATAATCCAAGCAATAGTAGTTGTAATTGGTAAAGGCATGCGGTAATGAATAAAACATAATGTGCCTTATGCGAGATAGACTCATGATACAATTCGCACAGATAACCCTATATTTTCAATCCCCCTTCTTCTGGGACATTTCCTGTTTGTGGCATGTCTTGCGAATGACTCAAAGGCTTGTAGAAGGGTCAAAATAGCCAGCATACTTAAATTTGAATCAAGGTGATATATGCAAATTATGAAATTTACTTCTTGCTCGTAATATTGGAGGAATATTATTTTTCATTAATGTAGTTCTGACATCATTATGACATTATTCAAATGAGCTCTGGAAAATGGCATCGAGATACATAAGAACTGCTGGTAGACCAGTAGAGACAATGACTTGGAATTAATTAGGAACATTGGAATCATTGAACTTGTTTAGAATATTTTAGGATTATTTGGACATATTTGTAAGACTGTAAGATTTTTGTAAATGTTTATCGTTTAAGGTTAATAAATCAATTATTTAACGTGTTTCACAAAAATGTTGATTTTGCTTATTTTCAGGTTATGATCGCACACTCGTAATATATAACTGATGTACTGATCAAAACAATTGAAATTGTTATCGTATCCTAACCTCTTGACAGACGTTAATCACTTTTTAAGTTTCGCTATTAATTCAGTTGAATCAAACTTTGGAGTTTCTGTAAGTGTCTATGGAACCCTTTGTACTTGCCTTTAATATAATGTAAGCATACGCTTATTAGTAATTACAAATGTTAAAACAGATTTGACTACCGTTGCATTAGTTTATACTGCAATTACTGTATCAATTATAACCAGGTGAGAAATCCAGATTTTTACGAGTAGTTGCTATGTTAATGTATGTTATATTTAAATAGCTGTTGACGTGAGGTCAAATTATCTTTTTACATGAGTATTTATTTGAAGTTTTATCTGATACGTAAATGTATTATTCCAATCATTCAAGGAAAAAGGCTTATAATGTTTAGAACATTGTGTCTGACGTTGACACATTACTGTGCACAGAAACATTTTTGCTCTTGTTTTAATTCGATTAATCCGAAAAAATTCGTATCTGCAATGCAATGTGCCTTACATCAATATTCTCTCATAGATTTTTAAG
Source organism: Potamilus streckersoni (assembly GCA_016746295.1). Lineage (NCBI taxonomy): Eukaryota > Metazoa > Mollusca > Bivalvia > Unionida > Unionidae > Potamilus > Potamilus streckersoni. The sequence continues at coordinate 1,459,120 of JAEAOA010000619.1, forward strand.
TTGGAAAAAATGCGGTCAATTTAGACAAATGGCAAAAAGTGAACCAAAATAGAAATGAAGATTACATACGAGGATATGCTCTAACATTTCCAAGAATATGTTATTAGAAACGACACATAGTCTACAACCTGCAAGCAATTATTGTCATAAGTGAGCGTGTAAGTTCTATCTTTTTCCTTCCTATTTTACAAAGTCTTTAAATGTAAGATCCTTTTTTATTTTGGTCACATTGCTAACACTAAACATTTAGTTATGAAATATTTTCTAAATCAAATGCAATCAGTTACATTCTAAAGTTTTCGTGGATTAATACTGGTCCATTCCTTGATGGCTTGCAGGGTTATTAGACATTTGTAGATATTATGCGCAAAAGGAAGATACTGCTAAGTTCATGCGAAATGTTTTATGACCTATTTTATAAACATAATACCATGTATTGAAATATATTGTATTCTCTTTTCTGGAATTATAATAGGCGGACATTGCATTTGTTGTAATACATTCAAAACACGGTTATAGCAGAAAGCAAACATAACTTGACGAAGCGGTATGACCACTTTTGCAGGTAATTCAAAATACTTTCTTAGGAAAATCTCTTATTTTGCTGAGAGTGCATATGTGTGTATAGGGTATGGGTTGGAGATATATTAAATGATCAAACATTTGTTTCAGCATTGTTACATTTAGTCTGATGACGGAAATATTATAATTTAATGTCGTTTCCTTGCTAGGTATGGGAAACTTGTAGGGAGACACTATTTGGGGTATTTAGCCTTTTGCTTGGAATTATTTACACATAAATATCAATTTCAATGTCTCAACAAATTGCAGCTGTAGTGGCTTTCAACTATTATAATGCAAAATAAATATAATAATCATTGTTTGGTGTGACCTAACTACAAAACACATATTAAATGTTCAAGGCGAACTTAATAGTTTTTTGTGATTGAATAATATGGCAATATAACGGAAAAACACATGCACATAAACCGTTTTATCTTTCTATTATTAGTTCTGAGTGGGTGCAGACAGATGGCACAAAGGAAATGTTGGGAACCATAGAACTGAATGAAAAAGAGTACGTAGTTATGGTGTTTGCTTGACGTATCTTTATATAAGTTGTGGTATAAGATGCAAGGCAGGACTTAGTTTAAATCTAGTCTATAAATGCCTTCTATTTAATACTGAATATGGTACACACTGAAGAGAGGTGTTTAGACTCTGTTTATTCTGCAGAGCGATTCATGTTTTCAAATTTTCGCAGATATCTTGGTGACATGACAGATGAGGTATGCTTCTTAGAGGAATGTTTGAGTGAGTTGACAAACATTTTCAGCGACTACACCGAGAAGTCTCTAGAGACATTATTTCCAACACCAAAAGGGAAAACTAAGAAGAATGTTAAGACAGGACACCAGTATATAATGGACGTTGCAAAGTAAGTAAATATGTTAAATTTAATAATACCTGCAAACCATTTAAAGAATCTAGAATGAGATCAGATGATAAAGCTACTGGCATGTATGTATTGTATTTGTTAAATATATATATATATATATATATATATATATATATATATATATATATATATATATATATATCTATATATATATATATATATATATATATATATATATATATATATATTAAACACATTTTCGTTTCACGTCCAATTATGACAGAAACCACTCATCGGATTATTGTAACAAAATATTATTGTAACAAAATATTAATTTTAGACTAATTTATAAACAATATTTAAAGAAAGACTCGTACGTTTGATCAAACAAAACAATATGAACAACCTATCTCTTTGCAAAGTCGCACAGAAAGGCGACGAGGACTTATCAACATGTGTTTTAGTTTTGAATTATGCAGCTCAAATAATAGATCACAACTTAAGATATCCATTATCTGGAATAACTGGACATTTAATCATTTGTATTATGTCATACTTGACCGTATATACAGAATCTGTTTTTGGGCCTTGTCTGACTGAAAGTTTTAATTTGTGCATGTTGATGACACAATGTTACAATTTGCTGTGACGGATCCATCTATCCACAGTCTTGCCGTTATTATTGCATCATTTACATATGAGGAATGGTTGTGATCAAAATGTTCACTGTAAGTTCGTTGTCGTAGGTTCCCATTCGGAAAGAATATTTCGGCAGTGGCATTTGTGCTCATAAACTTCTAATGTAAATCTTGATTCTATGTCAGACAAAAGCTGTACCAAGTGAGGCGGCTATCATTACTTTAAGTTTACTAGAAATCAAACTGCCTTCCTGACACTTAACAACATCAAATACGCCATAAACAAGGTTTCGGAAGAATAAAACCTTGTGGTTGTGATTATTCGCCGAGACGATATATATATATATATATATATATATATATATTATATATATATATATATATATATATATATATATATATATATATATATATATATATATATATATATATATATATATATATATATATATATATATATATATATATATATATATATATTTATATATATATATATATATAATAATAATAATAATAATGGGTTCAAAATATATTTGTTGCTAACTTTTCGCCATGTAGTCTTAAGAAATTTATTTTCTTAAACAAGCAGAAAATTGTCAGAAACCTGGTTGAATTATGTATCAGGTGTCAAGGAGGGTCTGGGAAATTTTATCAGTCTACAATAATAGTTTGTGATGATGCATTATTCCACCTATATGGGTGTTAGCTCAGCAATATTGTTAGATAAAGCGCAACATTTGGGTCACATACGCAATAAATATAGAATGCATACGTAGTGCCCTTATATAATAAACAAGCAAAGCACAAACGTAGAAGTTTTGCCAGTCATGTCAAAGGAGTACTAATAGTGTGTAGATCATGTCACATCGACAAGAAGCATATAATACAAAAGGTGGATTTGTTTATTGGACAGTTCAAATTACAAGAAAGTGAAACACAATACGAAATATTCCATAAGCTTTTGGTGAAATTAGGTTTTACCTTGAGACATCACCTCGTTTTTACCACATTACTGAGTAATCAACGTATATGTTTTGTGCGATGCAGCCACTATTTGATTTTACATAGATGTGTATTTGCCGAATTTATCCACGAAATTCTTGAACACGTCGTCGTGAATAGCGTTGCAGAGGAGCTCCTTAGGAAGTCGGCGATTATGTTGAGCATTGTGTCAGCCAAGATTCTGATTTCATCATGATTTAGTTTTTTTATGGACGATTGTTAACATAATTAATCAACTACGGAAATCAGACCACACTTTAAGGATCTGTTCTAAAGGGCAACTTGTAATGATGACGACAGTGATTACTAAGAATTTTCAAAACTCGAGCCTATCCATCGCACTTACTGCGTGGTTTGTAATTCTTGTCTATAATGCGCCATTATTCATCATCTGGACCTACATTGAATTAGGAATGTTTCTCGGGCAAAGTTTGGGGTTCCTTGACCATTTCGCATACAAAATTATAACTAATGCGAACATAGTGGCATACGAACGTGTAATTGATACGAAGAAGGATAGTAAAGCGGGTAGCTCTTCTTTGAACAAAAAATTCCATCCTGTTTCGTAAACTTGTTACCAAGTATAGCGCCTCCATTGCAACAAAAACCGCAGCTGAGAATTTATAGAAACAACTAATTTTTGCTGTTGATTATAATGAAATAACAATCAATCTTGGCTGTTGTCTATTTACGTTACAATGCTCTGAGTTGCCATAGTGATATGAATTTGGCAATCCTAAGTAGGCACGTATAACACAGCACACGTAGTCTGTATACCATATTGTAAACTTTTAGTGTTTGTCAAACCATCACCCTGTCTCTTTTGCCCATATCATGGCCAAAAGATGGCATAATAAACGTGCCTTACTTGTGTCTGTTTGATCTAGGTGAAGTTGTTTTCCGCCTCTTAAAGTTAAAAAACCGATGCTATATGATTAACAACTAATTGCAATGTACTCCATTCAGTGGTTAATAAAGGTGCTGGCAAAATTAGGTACCTGATGTTTGTTTCCGCCTATTGCGACTTGTGATGTCCAGCAGACGGTTCCCATAGTTTTATCACCATTACCGTCTGGGCATCAGCATCAAATTAGCTCAGTAGACATATGAAACATGTCACTCCAATGGGTGTTCCATATGTTTACAGCAGCCAAGCTTTACACCAATACATATAAGTTGTTGTTAGAGTATCAGTAATCCATTCCAAACGACTCAAAATAAAGATTGCACTTCATACGTAGTAAGAGAGATCACACTCGGGACGAGCTGAAGAATACCAACCGTTTTATTTGAAAAGTTGTATCTTTAGAATCAAGATAAACTGTAAAATGTGTTACTAATATTTGGCACTTTCAGCATGCACCAGCCTTTGCCAGGCGTTTCCTCGGTACATTCTAAATATGGGTCAGTTTGGCATCGATGAAAATAAGTTTCAGGTATATCATCCAAGACAACTACAAAGCCCTATCCGCTATATTTTTATGCCGCCTTGACATGCTAAATTTATGGTGTTATGTGAGCAAGTTTCAAATGTACCTGAAAGGGCAGGACAGAACGCTTGTCTTGGAGCATCTTCCTAATGACAATTAGACATCATCCATGAATATCACCTTGCATATTTCCTCAATGACATTTGCGACACAGTTGGTGACCTTGGGTTTGATGACTTTTGCGAAAAAAGAAACTTTATTTTCTAATAATTAAGTGACATTATTCTAAGCAAACCTAGAGATGAATATCATTGAGCACAGCTCGTTTTAGTGGACCTATTACAGATCTAATACCTTTAAAATATGACCTTAGAAATATGATATGTACAACATGTTGGTATTCTTTCGAAATGCATACGGCTTTGTGCCCTTCAAATGTCACATCATCATTGACTATTGCTTTGTCTTATCAGTGGCTGACGTTATCTGAATAAAAACGTTTGCTCACGTTGCAGATAAATAACAAAGAGTCCTCAAAAGATGCGACTGCTACTTCGCTAGTATGTGCACCTGTGGTAGCTGCCAGCTTCGTATATTGTTTATAACTACGATTATTTAAATGTGGTAACACTTATGGTATTTCCTACTTGGCGCAATCACGTCAAATCTGATCGTCGTTATCCAGTGCGTTATGATTTTCAATTGATATCGTCTCTTTCCAAAGCCAGAGTAATCACTGAGTACCGCTTCGGTGGTTCCTCGGCTTTGTTATGTTTTTGCCCGCTGTTGGGCATGCTGTTAATGGGTCACTCCGTCATTTTAAAAGTGCAGCATATTGTCTTTAACGCACATGACAGAACAATACCATGAGAGTCCATAAGGTGATTTTGGCCGTAGGGAAATATACGCATCAATGACCTTGCACAGAATGTGCTGATAAATATTATACCATCATCGAGTATGCGTTGCTAGAACGACCTATTACAGCAAACAAGAAAGGAATTTCATTTCTACCTTTCGGAAAGTATTCCATATACCGCCCCACAACTACTACAGACCGGTAGTACACTTGACATTCAAGGGATGATAATTTCGCATCAAAAAATGACTGGGCACTGGTGAACCTTCTTAACGCCTACACGATGTAGCGTACTCAAATGGGCACGAAATCTGCGAGCGACTAAAGGCTGGTTTAGGATCTGATTCATGAACGCAAACAGCATTTATGATCCCATAGTTTGCGAATGCCTTGGTAGATGCAATACAGTCTAGTGATTAGAGTTGTAGAAACGTCTGCAAGCAAGTACATTTCAAACTTGACAAAAAGCATCCAATATCATTCAGATGGACAATGAATGTCATGTGGCTCGAAAGACAAGAATAGTGAGGGACTGTTACAAATATGATTTTGCGTCACAGTAGAATTTCATCAGGACCTTCACGCATGGAAGTGTAAGCGCAAATGGATTCTGACCTTATGATAATAAATTACAGCTCACATGGTTATTGAAAGATACTGGCAGAATTCGAGCAGCTGTCTATATCTTGCTAGTAATAGTTTCAATTGGCTAGTGCTTCTTTGTGTATTGGTTTCATTTTGTGAATTGTCAAATTGTGTCTGAAGGGAACACTTTGCCACCTAAGGGTAATATTATCCATTACCTTGACCAAAATAATTGTTGGGGATTCTTCTGTCCTGGCATGTTTGTATTTTATGTTTGTGGTATTGGTATTACGCATACATCATAATATTGTCCGAAGTTATCCACATTTTACATGTTACCTAGTATCTTGCCAGGTACAACTCCATCCATTATAATTTCTTCTGGATTTAGAGGTACCTTCCAATCAACAAAGTACGGTAGTGGTTATACAATTGTAGGGACTTTTTTCTATAGGTTCTTGCATAGAAACTTACCTTATGTCTTTGGACATAGTTCGGTAATCGTTAGACAAATCGCCCTGGCTAAGAAAAAGGGATAACGGGTGGCAAACGTGTTTCTTTCTCTAGTGGTGAATATGCTTGTTTACTGTTTGGCTTAGGTCCTTTATTCATAACAGTTTCTGGACTTTCTTTATCCAGAGACAATTTCTCAAGGATGTTTCTCCTTTAATTTCGTAAGTGGGAATATACTGGTATGTAGAATGTTGCTTCGTGATATGAAATTAACTGATGCAATGCGCGCGTAGACCATCTTCCAGCCAAAGGTAGTAACTGTGGTTAGTTGGTTATGGCCTATAGCGTCATAATATCTTGGACAGGAAAGTTAATACCTGCAAAGATTAGCTGCCCAGGCGCTTGCGGTATTTGCTTGGCCGATGAGTCAAATCATCTACCTGGTACATTACATACACAGTGGTCCACACAAAGCATAGGTAGATGCTGTTTATCTTGATGATCGCATGTTATAATCTTCCTTCGCGAGTGCTGAAATAAATTTTGACTGACGAAACTCGGTAATGCAGCTAGTTCAGTTCAACTATTTTGCAGAAAACGATAACCATTTTGATCTCAATAACACAATGTTCATACTGATTTGTTATTGCTTCATTAATTACATGACACCATTCCTAATTCGTTGACTTTGATGTCGGTCTGCAAATTCTCCTGCACGGCTTGCTAGCACGATTTTATGTAGATGACAATCTTCTTGTATTTCTTCTCGTCTCAATCAGAGTCCACATATTAGTTGAATCGTGAAATTTATTTCCGTTACTAATACAGATTTTGTGTTATGTGAGATTTCTTTCAAAAATACAGAAGTACCGGTTAAAACTTGTTTATTTCTGGTACAGTGGCGCGATAATCTTTCAGTGGTTTACTATATTTTCACGACTGCTAATTCAGTTTAGAAAATGAGGCGGTTGTCTTTGGATAAAGGCCGCACTCTTATTGTTATTACACCCTAGATCATGTGCGGCTGCTTAATCAGCCTCGACATGAAGCAAATCTACGGCAGATACTCAGAAGTAAAGATATCATATTCCTATAATTGAGCATTTAATATGTGTGAATGTTAGAAATATTTCAGTGTATGAGCTGACGCAGTAATATGTCCTTCCGTTCATTTGCCATCACAGATTATCTTTTGCCACTTATATTTTATTTGTTCTAATAATTAGGTTACACCAAACACTGCAGTATCTATTTAGGTTGAAAGTAGTACTTATTCTTGCAATGTTTTCTTCATGTTCCTATTTGTTTCACGGCATTTAAATGGGGGTGGTGGTGCACAGCTCGTTCGCACTAACAACCTATGCATATCCCGCGAAAGAACAGTTTTTCACTCAGCTGGATTTGACACTCCTTCAAGTCGATCACTCAACAAGTCGAGCAAGCCCCAGTTGGTGTCGACACTCTACGAATTTGTATCCATTTGTACGATATAATTACAAATATTTTTAAGTGTTGTCTTTCCTATTGTACAGATATTTTTAAGCGTTGCTTTTCCTATTGTACAAAGTAAATTGCATGTCCTTTTAGTTATATATGTACATATGTGTGTGTGTATTTGTGTCTAAGTTAATTACATTTGGCCACTAACTAATTATACCGCGACAGAAAGTTCGGTAATATTTGTAAATGATGATAAGCCATTGTAAGTATAAAATTTAGCTTTAAAGTTAATATTTGCTGGAAAGCCTTTTATGTTGTATTTTAACGATTGCCTTTGCTTGTATGCTATGTCGCTTATTTAGAATCAGTCCACTAATGGGAATAACAACATAAGTAAATGCACCACACAGCTAGAACTAATTCATTTATTTCAAATATTTTTGTCTATAATGTGTTACCACTCCTTTAAGCTCACATAAATACGCAAATTGATCTCCCTAATGAATATTGCCGTAATTCGGTTTTGATTTGTCTATACATAGAGTCAGGTTCGGCCCTAGTGCAAAGTTGACAAGTCAATCACCTTGGCTCCCGCGGTTCTCCAAAATGAAATTAATTTGCGCTCATCGCCTGCTTCCTTAAGCCCAGCGTACTATTTTTGGCTCCTACTATCCTGGGTATTCAGCCTGATTACAGTAATTCTCTTTATCAAAAGACTGTAAAACCCTGATCTATTTCCCCAAAACATGACTGCATTTCATAATAAAATACACTAAAAGAGTTATACGTGCAAAGATTGATGTACATGTAAAGTCAACCCATTTGTTTTACAATATTTAATATGAGACTGCCACCGAAGGAGTTCGAATCAGGCACTTATTCATAAGAACTTGAACAGACATAAATTGTCCTAAATTATCATGACATAATACTCAACAGTTATGAAGACTATTTAGAAAATGCTTCTTGTGTACATTTATTTTAGGGAAATAAGACGGTTACAAGCTGAGAACCTGTACCTGAGAACAACTCTGGACGGCATTTATACAAATGTAATTAATGGAGATGAGACAAAATTAAAGGAATTAAAAATACCCAAAAGCATGATGGGTGACCAGTTGCTTTTAGAAGTGGAAGCAAATATCAAAGAAGTTACAGAGAAATTCCAAGAAATAAAGACGTAAGTTTATTAATTCATTGATTTTCTTAATTAAATGAACTGCTACTTTTTTAAACGTATAATTGTTTTGTGAATGAAGTGACATTTACAGCCTGATGATATATTTCCTATCTGTATTTTTATATCCATGAATTCTCAAAACATATATATATATATATATATATATATATATATATATATATATATATATATATATATATATATATATATATATATATATATATATATATATATATATATATAAATATATATATATATATATATATATATATATATATATATATATATATATATATATATATATATATATATATATATATATATATATATATATATATATATATATATATATATATATATATATATTCCCAGTGATATGTACTTGTAAACCCCAATGAGGCACGTATACTCACGCAACATAATATACCATGTTGTGCACTTTTTATTGTGAGTCACACCATTTACCTGTCTTTTTCGTTGATATCAGAGCTGATATGTGCTACAAATAATTCGTATGCCTTACTTGTGTCTGGTCGTTACGAAGGCATTGGTTTACGGCCTTTTCAATTAGGAAAATCAGGCTGTATGATTAATAAGTAATTGCTGTGGTTGCTGAAGTTGCTGAAAGATTATGTACCTTAAAGGTTATCCGCCTATCGTCACTCGTAATTGTTATAGGACAGTCCACTTGGTTGTATCACAATTACATTATGGTCATCAACATCTAATGCGCCCAGTATTATTCAGAAACATAATACTTCAGTCAATGCCTTGAACCCTTACATTAGCCTGGCTTTACATCCGTACTCAGAAGTTGCTGATATATACAGTCCAAGGGATCACGAATTTAGATGGCACCACAGGCGCAGCAAGACAGATCACACTTGATATGAACTGAATATCAAAACCGGTTTTATTGAAAACCTTTATCTTCAGAGTCAATATAAACTTCAAACACTTGGGACTTTACCCAAGCATACCTTCTTTAGTCAGATATATCCTAGATTCATTTTAGTTGTAAGTCGATTTGGCACCAATAACAAATTCCAGGTACATCATCTTCGACGAGTACGAAACCCCAGTCGGCTTGATTCGGGTGCACCACTTGTATGTTACATGCATGTGGATCTGTGAGGAAGTCTGACATCTTTTTGGAGAGGGAGTACAGAACTGATGTCTTCAAACATCTTTCTAAAGCGAGTGTGACCTGTTACACGCCTGGAACAATACAAGCCATCTCAGTTACTATTGCGGAAGGTGTGGTGACCTTGGGTTTGATGATTTTACATAAAATGAAACGTTATTTTCTAAGTTATTTGCAACATCATTTTGAGCAGGCCAATTGGTGCATATCAGTTAGCACAACTTGTTAAGTGGGATCAATTATTGTTCCAATACCTTTGGAATATGACCGTACAAATAGACCTTCTTGTTGATTACCTTGCGAGACGTATAAGGCTCTTTGCCCTTTAACATATAACATCAAAGACAATGTTGTTTTCTTGGCCGTGGACTAGGTATATATATATATATATATATATATATATATATATATATATATATATATATATATATATATATATATATATATATATATATATATATATATATATAACAGACCTCTCATGTTGCGGAAAAAATGTCAATGGATCCTAAAAGTCACCAAGCGCATGATTTATAATATTTGCACATGTGTCCGCTGTCAGCTTCTGAACCTGCTCAAGGTCAGTGATGTTTTGAATGTGATAGCATTTATAGTATTCACTTCTTGGAGTAATAACAAAAATATGTTATATGATATCTCGCGTGCTAGTAGTTTCAGCCGCTATTGTCTCTTTCAAAAGCCCAATGACATTGCAAAGCCAGAGTAATCATTGTGTACCACTTCAGTGATTCCGCGGTATACACGAGGTTGTTTGTATCGAAAACAAATTTGGCGCATGCTTTCGAACGCTCAAGGATATGCTGTTAATTGGTTGGTCAGTAATTTCAAGAATCCAAAGTATTGTCTGAGCTGCAAAGGAAAGACAAACTACGTTGGCGTTCATGAAGTGATGCTGTCAAATTGGAAACACACGCATCGAGGAACTTGCTCAGAAATTGCGGATAAATATTGTAGCTTCGTCGACGTTAAATTATGCGAACGACCCATAATAGCAATCAAGGCGGCAACATCAAGGACTGCATTGACTGCCATGTTTATCTTTTAGTAAGTAATCCAGATGGAAGTATATACTGGGTCTCAGCTGCTTCAGATTGGCACTATAATTGACATCCGGGTAGATGGCAGTTTCGGACTAAAGCCTGGCTGGGCACAGATGAACCGGGTTAATACCGGGTGCGACCTAGCGTTCTCACATAGACACGAAATATGCGACCGACTAAACGCAGGCTTGAATCTGATTTTTGACGCAAATAGCATCCATGATCCTAGATTAGCAAACGCCTTGATACATGAAATCCAATATGGGAATAGGTGTAAACTTTTAGCTTGTTTGCATTTTTGAAACATCTGCAAGCAAGAATCTATTTTACTTGACAAAATCATCCAATATTACATAGCGGGACAAGGAGTGCCATGTGGTTCGAAAGTCACGAACAGTGAGGGACTGCCAGAAATAAGATTTAGGGTCACATTCGAGTTGGATTAAACAATTTCGATATGCATGTGTACGCGTAAATGGAAACTGACTTTGTGACATATTGCAGATTATAAAAGTAAAAGTATCTATCTATCTATCTATCTATCTATCTATCTATCTATCTATCTATCTATCTATCTATCTATCTATCTATCTATCTATCTATCTATCTATCTATCTATCTATCTATCTATCTATCTATCTATCTATCCATCCATCCATCCATCCATCCATCCATCCATCCATCCATCCATCCATCCATCCATCCATCCATCCATCCATCCATCCATCCATCCATCCATCCATCCATCCATCCATCCATCCATCCATCCATCCATCCATCCATCCATCTATCTATCTATCTATATATATATATATATATATATATATATATATATATATATATATATATATATATATATATATATTTCACTCTAGGGCAAATTATCTATGAACTGTTTTTTATTGAATATATCCTGTCAGTGATTGTAGTGGTTGCAGTGTATGCCTAACTAAACACTCATTTTTGTTATGATGGCAGTTATGTTTCTTTTTTGCAGAAAGGTATTAGAATGTGATGCAAAGAGAGGAGCTTTGGAGAATGAAAAGGTTGAGTGGGAGAAGGAAAAGGTTGATCTGCAGAGGAGGTATGGCATGTTTGATTACATGTTGGAAGTCGATTGCTTTGGGCATGTGTTAATTATTTCCTTGAAACCTAAAGACTAGTACATTCATTGAGGAATGTTCAAGATCAAATATATGTTGTTTTTTCCTTTACATCGATTATTTGTCCAATGCAACTTTCTTTAAATTTAGGAAAAAAAAACATATCAAGGATGTTTCAGTATGCTTAATGTAGTTAATCGTATGTCTAAATCATACCATAAACTGTCTGTATTAAAGCCTGCTTATTTGGCATTTTTTTTAGATCATTCAGTTTATCTTCACAATTTCAAGCACAATAATTATATCTATGGCATCTTACCAAACTTGACACATGTCATTGAAGATAATAAATGAATCCTCTTTATCATTTGTATTCATACCTTTTCTTTCGCTGACACACTTGTACAGAAAGAATACCAGATTGCCTTTGTACATTTATATATATATATATATATATATATATATATATATATATATATATATATATATATATATATATATATATATATATATATATATATATATATATATATATATATATATGTAAATCTAAATAACGATATGCATAAACGTTAGCACATATCCTGTTTAAAACTGCATATATATATATATATATATATATATATATATATATATATATATATATATATATATATATATATATATATATATATATATATATATATATATATATGTAGTTTTAAACAGGATATGTGCTAACGTTTATGCATATCGTTATTTAGATTTACATATGATATCATGCTATGCATGTTAATTGCATATCAGAGTGGTTTGCTGTTGCTACATGAGTTATACTTTCATTTTAGACTTGAAGAGAAAAAGCAGAAAGTCAAGGAAACCGAAAATAAAATAAAAGAAAGAATTGAACAAGAAGAAAAATAAGTTAAATAACCTTTTTAGGAGGAAAATGTTGCTTTGTGGACCACATAGTTAATTCGAGATTTGTCTATATCAGGTCTAGAAGACAAATCTTGCTCTAATTGTTATACTATCGTTCATGCCAAAGAAGAGTGATACCTAAACGTGTATAGGCCAATATAAAATCTCCCTTAAAGCCTATTTACGTGGCATATTTTCAAACATCCAGTTAGACGTTTTGAGACTTGGTCAGCTTTAGGATCGTTTACATAACTTTCCAGTAATCTAGTCGGCTTTGGTGTGTCTTTATGTTCTTTCATAGTTATTTTGTCTGTGATTAGTATGTGCTTATATTCACACATTTATACATATTTCTAAGTAACTCTACCCAGGAAGACACATTTTATAATTAGCAAATATTACTTTATCTGTTTATGCAGTATTAAAATAAGAAAGAATAGGCATATTGCCAATCCTGCTTGCGTCAACTTTTACCGTTTTATTTACAGTTATCAGGTGGTACTTAATTTCGTCCTGGTACGTTTGTTTCTGCATGGTCTTGGCGACACAATATCTGACTGAATATATTTAATGATAGATGCGTTTACATGGTACTCACGGTGCGTGTACTTGGAAATCAGGGCTTTAGTGGTTACATTCTTTGCCGAATTTTCGACATTATGATGGCGAAGCTCTTCCTAATCTATTCTTAAAAATCCTTTAGCAATGCATCAGTATCCAGCCGCTATTGTAAACACAATTTATGAGGTCTTTGGCGTACTGGTAGTGGCGACATCCTACGTTTCGTTCACTTCTACGCCATCTAAATAAGTTGGGTTATTTGTTTAATTGAAACTGCTATCAGCTGCGGATTTTGTCGTCAAGGATACAGGTCGAAGAGTAGCGACCCCAGAATGGGTTGTATGCAAGGGAGCATAATATGGTATCACACCATCTGACACTTGTTTTGATTATCTCTTATTTTAAAGGTGAGACATGATTGTCGTCATATTTCCATCTAAAAGTTATTTTATCATTGCTGCAATGCACTTTTAGCCTTTCCAATAAGCTTTACTTCCTGAGTTGGTACCGCTCAGTTTCCGTATTTACTTCCAGAGTCGTACGCATCGTTTGTTATACTTTAATCTGCATTCCTCAGAATGTTTGTAGTTTATGATACCAGCTGGAAGGGATGCTATATGTGTAGGATAAGTAGTCATTGGTGTTTGTTAAAGACTCCATAATCAACGGATCATTTTATGATATGACTTGCGAACGCGACTTCATTAGACGAGCTCGATTGTATGGCGTCATAGGTATTGCCATCATCTATACAAATATTAACAGTGTCGCATTCTGGATGACCAGGAAGACCACGCTAGTCTGCGATTTTCCTAACGAAGCGAATGGATGAACTATGATACCTTATTGAGATGTAGTAGAGTTATTGTTGGAGTGAAGATATATCTCTAATGAACGTGTATATATGACATTCTCATTCTGTAAACAAAACCTGCCTCAATAGAGCTTTTCAATCGATAAAGGTCTCCCACTTTGGACAGCCCGAAATCGATCCCAAGTATATGGCAAACAAAGACGGCTCTCTAATTATGTGGAGGCTGGACTCGGATTTGTTGAAAAACCGAAATGACCACATAACCGGTTTATACTATGAACACTACAAACTAATTTAACTTCGTTAGACCGTTTGATCTCAAAAAACGTACCTTCAGGAGAAGCGCAGAACACAATTGTGAAAGGAAATACCTACAAAATAAGCAAGCTTCGAATGATGAGATAATTATGAGATATAATAACCATGAATCTGTCGCAGTGGTTAAGGAATGGCAGCAGACAACCCTGACTACTCACCTCAAGAAAAGGCGAATAAAGTGCATGGTCTAGAAAAAGTCACTTTAAAAGTTCCTTGGTATGCTTGCCAATGTCCACACTAATATCAATGATAATCAGAACAAACCCAAACAAATATGGTTGAATCACACGATTAAACACGGAGGGAACATTTACAAACCGATATTTTAAGTACCGATTGGCTCGTGTTTAAGAGGGGGACTTCTCAACCAACTTACTGCAGCTTTCGGAGACAAAACGAGCATACATTCCTCGCCGATAAATTGAGATGAAGCGTCCGCGGCAATGGAATAACTATAGCGTATATTCTCACTACAGTAGGGGTCGTATTATGAATTCTATTATTCTAGTCTTCAAAGGTGAAGTCGGTACAACGCCAGAGAAAGCGACAGCCCAGACAGATATAAAAACTAGTGCAGCGAAAATTAATGTAACAGTGTATGCTAAACATGCTGGGGTAAGATCGGGTAATTTTTGTCTTTCTTGCTGAAGAATTGACTGCAATGCTATTTGCTGGCAATGAGTATGCTTATTGGTTCTTCTTATCATAATAGTTGCTTGATTGTTTTTCGTAGTGGATAATTGCTGTGCAGAGAATGTAGGTATTGAAACACTTGGTGGAGAAAGCACAAAGGCGATCGTCACACGCCGATGACGTTCGCGTTAATTGCTGGTAGGTTCGTAATCCTTAACTCTTCTGATTCTTCCACTTTTTCGTTGTACTTCCCTCTGACAGTTGGTATGGTATTCTGGTCTCGTTGACGAAAACGTTCTTTCCAAGTGCTATTTCATATGTCACCTCTTGAAAATTGTTGTTATACCACAAATTAATATAAATGTTTTGCAAAATATCAGAGGGAAACTGAACTTTCTCAATAAGAACACTTGAACTAGATGATTTGCTTTGGAAAAAATACAAAGTTCTTGATCATAAATGTCTCTGAGAAGCTTCGGTTTCTCATAATATTTTGATAGGATTGGGCATGGCAAAACAACCAACCATTGATATAGAACCTTTTGATATCAATACATTCATATTGCATCATACTAAATAGAAACATAAACCCATTAAATATTTATCTTCACTGTATGACTGCGACATTTGCCTATTAGAAATAAGAACATTTATAATAGGTCTGATTTTTTTTCTTTCTCATATACTTGAATTGGCAGAAGTCAGAAATAGCGTGTTCATTCTCTCTAGAACAAAAGCAGAAGAGATACTGATGTTTGAACAGTCTTATCAAAAGTTAATGAGTATAATTTATATATATATATATATATATATATATATATATATATATATATATATATATATATATATATATATATATATATATATATATATATATATATATATATATATATTCTACCACATATTTATTAACTTTCCAATCCAAATCCGATATGTGTTTGTATATATCATATATACCGTTCCTACCGTTTTGACGATCTGCATATATCATACTAAATGAAACATTATTTAACCACATCGCTATCAGCACTTTTACCTATCTAGCATGGAGAAAAGACGTCATAGATTTTAACAATAATTAAACAATATAGTAACAAATTCCATTGCTGTCAGAAATTTCAAATTGTCAACACGTTTCTTATAAAATGCAAAATATTATTGATCTTTTTCCTTTTATTTAAAATATTGTACAAAAAATATTTTTCCTTACGTCTAAATCATATTGTTTTGGTAGAGTGTTGCATATGCTTTACTATCTAGTTCTATTTATTTTAATTTGTATTCAATTTCCATTTCGTCTTTTTTGCATTTCTCATTTTCTCCTTGTATTTTATTTCTTATTCCTTTTTTACTTGTATATTACGTTTGCATTTCATTTGCTTATTTCGCTCTTTGTTCTTGCATGTTTCTTGATTCCTTTTTGGGTTTTCATCTAAACTAGCATTACTTCTCGCTGAATGTGAATCATTCTTACGTCCTTTTTTCCTTCTGATTTTAACTGTGATTCTCATACTTTCTAGTCTGAATCAGCTATAAACCTCCTAATCAAACCTTTGTAACTGTTATCAAGAAGGCCTTTTTCCCCAAAATAATGAACTTATATATTCTTCGTCTCTTGGTTATTTAAGGATATTATAGCCTGCAAAAAGACCATTATTGACTGGCAAGCTCATGCACGTGATATTTTATTATATGCAATCGACTCTTTCCGGGTAGGATCTGATATAGTTCTCAACTTCAGATACCTTATGGATGGTTTCACAATATATGTCACAAATAAGGAAAATTATAATCAGAGCGACTAGGAACATTCCAACCAACAGCGAAATTTGATTATTTTAAAATTATAATTGTTTAAAAAATATTTTAAAGAAATTGTTATCGCATAGTGAGCGAAACCCAACTTGTTTTGTAAAAATGAACACATTCTGTATTTTCCGTAAAGCGAATAAATTACATAATAGGGAAATAAATTTTAAATTTAAATTAAACTGAATAAATTACATAATAGGGAGATAAATTTTAAAAAGACGTGAAAGTCATATCACCATTATAAAAAGACTAAAAAGATCCAGTGGTGTTTGAAATAAAAGTTAATCGTTCTACTGATATGCCAATACTCTTGATTTCTCACAAATATGTGCACTATATAATTTAAGCAATTTTATAGAAATTCGAAAAAAGCTGGTATGTTGTATGTTGCATGATGTAAATCTACTGAATGGATACAATAAATAAAAGAAAATCCTCTCAAATGAATTGAACACAAATGTTTGACTATTGTTATTGCTATGAATGACCGTTTCTTCATTGAATCATCCATTACATGATATAGATATAAACTACAATGTAAGATATATATATATATATATATATATATATATATATATATATATATATATATATATATATATATATATATATATATATATATATATATATATATATATATATTAAATATATATAAAAAAAAATATATATATATATATATATATATATAAATTGAATGCAATTTTAAATTTTTAGTGATATTACGCAATTGGAACGCTTCTTTTCAGCATAATGATTATATGAGTCTCAATTGTTTATATATTTGAATAAACTTTTTCTACCGGTGCAATTGAATATTTAAACCATTTAATTTTAGACTAAGCATAATAGCGGCAGATAGACTTTTACATGCGGACGTCAATATTGTGAACTTAAGCGATGCAGATCGACCGACTAAATTTCGAGATCTGTATTCAGACCTTTATGACTTTGAGTGGATAGATGCTTTCGGAGAATTAATGGAGCATCAAAAGATTCCAGAAAAAGATGCAATAATGATACTACTAGATCTGCTAACGGTATCTTAGTCATCAGTATCTCCATTATAGCAAACGTTTATATGATTTATATGTTTTGTCTAGTAGTCTGCCTTTTCCCTGAAGCACAGAATCACTAGATTAATGTTAGTCTATCAACAAAATTATTTAACTCATTGGACTTTCTGGACACAGTGGAAGTCTTCGTCAAGCATGACGTCGGTCAATTAACTGTACCATACATAAGATTTCATCTGCACACTCGCTAGTATAATTAATCAGCTCAAAGTGACTGTTTTACAGAATATTATTTACAATGACCACGTTTTGTTTGCCAAACGGTGGGATAAGAATAAACGCTTCGACAAAAAAGGAAAGACGTTTTAAATTATGTTCGTGTATAATATCTTTATAATCTGTGCTTCAGTTTAGAAATCAAATTGGTTTAAGACCCTCGGTCAGGTCACCATAAACTTGCACTGAATTATAATACTAAAAATGTTTACTAATATTTATATGGAGATAAATAATTACTGATAATTATATAATTATAATGGATATGAGATATCTTTTGAGTACGCGACTAATGGTGCATATGACATCATTTATTCATATATACTTCCGTTCACAATGAACATTTGAAAAAATGTAATGATATGTTTTCAAAGTTTCCTTAGATGGTGTTTCCTATGGATTGAAGTTAAGTAGATATATGTGTTTACCAGGTGTAATATTTCTATTGATCTTGAAAGCATAATTTATAATGGTACTTCTTATACAATCATTATTATGTTACTTTTACAGAGTTCCTTCCAGAACTGCAGAAATATAACATGTGGTAGATATGAAAGAATAATAAATGCAACATCAGCTATATATATTGATCAAGGAGACTCCTTGTCATCTGCTATGAAGGTGTGTTTTATTTTTAACTATCAACATACATGTTTAATATTGACTCAGTAGAATAAAACAATGTATTTTTTCTAAGGACCGATTCTTTTTGTCATGAATGCTAGCAATACGAAATTTTATTGGCTACTTGCAGAAACACTAGTATATATCATATAAAATTGTTCAGAATTTTTTCAATACTTTTTTCTCTACTATAAGATAGTAATTTTATAAGCATGAAGCATGTTCATCAGATATATGTGTTCCATGCACATTTACAAAACGGAAAATTATGTGTGCGCATTCAGATCATATTTTGTTACGAAAGTAATGATCAGTTTCGCATACGACTGTATTAGTAATAGTAGCTAAATGATCATACATACATTTCGTTGGTCATACCTGTCAGATTAATCTCATTTTAATGCTAATTATTGTTTTGAATATAAAAACTGACAAATCAGCTATGTCACATATGGTGGCCTATTATCCACCATAATAATTGGAGCGAATATGTTGTCATGAACGTCAAGGAAACATTGATTCCAGTCTAATACTACTTTTCCTAGACTGGATACGATATTACGTGTAAACTTTAGTTTTATGGAGAAGATCATTGGTTGGTAGGTTAGGAGTAATCTTTCCGAATAAGGTCTGTCAAAACGAAGCGGAATGATCCAGAGCCTAACGTGACAAAAATAATGCCAAAGTGGAGCAAGTAATATCTTTTCTTCTTCGTAGACTTGTTATTGTTGTTATTGTTCTTGTTGTTGTTGTTCTTCTTCTTCTTCTTGCTATTATTGTTATTATTATTATTATTATTATTATTATTATTATTATTATTATTATTATTATTATTATTATTATTATTATTATTATTATTATTATTATTATTAGTGTGATGAACACGTTAAGAAGATACTAATTAACCACTATGTAAACATTTTGGTGACATTTGAGGAACATTACTTAATAAATAAGATGACACGATTGGCACAAATACATGCGGTTACCCAAAGTATTTTTCAACACAACAAGAACTTAATGGATAAATTGCATAGTATGATACAAAATATTAGCAGAACATATGAACTGAATTGGATACCACTCTGTACGCAGTTCAATGAAGCGATTGTCGAAATTTATGCTTACAAACCTAGATTCCATTCCTAAATTTCTGTCAAAAAATTAAGCACTCTAGTTCTACCAGAGATTAACATTGAATATGTTCCAGCTGCAGGAAAAGGGCTGATGTATAATACTCCTGGTTCATTAACGGTTATCCCCCATGCTCTCATCTAAGCATTCCATTGTTAGATGAAACATTTTTCCACCATTGAATTGCGCCAAAAAGTTGATTATTCAATAAGAAATACATCAGTTTTCAATACGTCTCATAGTGATAAAAATAATCCTTTTATTTGATCATAATTAGGATTCTGAAAAATGTTTCAGTAAATCTTGTTAGAATGGCGCAAAGAAAAAGATTGAATTTGGTGATGCAAATGTGAATGACACATTGAAAGACAAATCTGAAAATGTTAAAGGAAAGGTATAAATCTTGCACTGCTGATGATTCCTGTAAACAATTCTGGAAAATAATACACACATATACATATCCAAAACATTGTATGCATTTTAACATAATTGTTTTAATGACTGCTCACCTTATATTTTAGGAGCAGCAAATGTATAAAAAAGTATCCTGTATTTATTTATTCATCACATCAGCTACTTAAGGGAAGAAAATCGTGGATCCACATGTCAGAGAAACTTTGAATGAAATTGGTGCTCAGAATTGTACATATAAATATTATACATAACATCCATGCAGCCAAGCTGATACCATTACAGCATTAAAGCACATCAGCTACTTAAGGGAAGAAAATCGTGGATCCACATGTCAGAGAAACTTTGAATGAAATTGGTGCTCAGAATTGTACATATAAATATTATACATAACATCCATGCAGCCAAGCTGATACCATTACAGCATTAAAGAAAAATAATACATTTATGTTTACCTATTTTATAACCTTGATCATCAGTATCAATCCGATGTTCACCTTACATTTGTAATATACTACCAGCAACTCTAAATCCGGTAATATATCTGACTGATGAGCCGAAGAAGTACGCATACGCACTGAAAACTGAAAGGCACCCAGAGAGAGAGAGAGAGAGAGAGAGAGAGAGAGAGAGAGAGAGAGAGAGAGAGAGAGAGAGAGAGAGAGAGAGAGAGAGAGAGAGAGAGAGAGAAAGAGAGAGAGAGCGTATTTCATTTTGAAAGTAGTATTAACCTGTTGAACGGAAATGGCCATTCACAGACAAATACGATCCAATTCCCAGATGTACACGTTGTAATGGCATAGTATATTAACACGTGACACGCAAATCAAGTTCTCGTTACGGAAATTAATATTGATAAATGAAAATATCCTCATTTCAACTTCTCACAACAGTTAATGTCAAAGTGGCATTCAAATAGCTCAAAGAGGCAGACACTTAGAAAGAGAAACATGGAGAGACATATAAAGCAACAGAGATTAATTGAGCCCGATTTGAATAATACTTCATTTTTTTCTAATTTAATTAAAAACATTTTCAAGACCATGTGCTGGTTCAGAAAATCTTAAAATATGAACTACGGATATACTAAGCAGAACATTTAATGAAAGACGCATGCTATAGGTTAGATTGGTGCAGTGGAATACGGGTCATTCATCCACAGGCATAACCAATTGCAAGTAAAGACGTATAACTTTTGGCACAGTAGCTGTAAGAAGGGAACATATCTGAAAATGTATCATAAAATGGACAAGTAGAATTCATTTTGCATCCAGATATTAACCACAGTTTGTTTTGAAATCAATGTTCAAAAAATTGAAAATTTATTGTTCAAATATTACGAATGGTGATGCATCATCTTTCATCAATACATCTATAATGAAAAATGTAACATTCATATTCATCTATTTTGCAGGCTTATCATCAGTATGAATCCGATGATCACTTTATAATTATATTATACTACAAACAACACGCATTGGGTATTTGACATGACGGATGAGCCAAAAATACGCACTATAGAGAGAGAGAAACAGAGAGACAGAGAGAGAGAGACAGATACAGAAAGAGAGAGGGGGAGAGAGAGGGAGGGAGATGGGAAATGAAAGAAGGGAAGGAAGAGATAGCTTATTGCAGTGTTAAAATAGTATTACCTGTTTTATGGAAATTACCGTTAACAGACAAATGCGATCCAATTACCAAATGTGAAAGTTTAATTGCCATAACACATGAAACACGTGACATGATAATCAAGTTATCACCATAGAAGTTAATATTGAAAACATTACAACGTTTATTTCTCACAAAACATCATAACAATGAGACATTTAAATGGTTCACAGCGAAAGATACTTAGAAAGATAGGCGGAGGGAGCGTAAGAGAGAGAGAGAGAGAGAGAGAGAGAGAGAGAGAGAGAGAGAGAGAGAGAGAGAGAGAGAGAGAGAGAGAGAGAGAGAGAAAGCAACATATATGGAGAGGTCCCGTTTTAAATAGTACTTAATGTATTCTAAATAAATTAGATACATTTTGTTGAAGACCGAATTTTGGTTCCTATTATCCTAGAATGTGAACTACGGATATAATAAACAAAATATTTAATGAAGGACGGATGCTGTATTTTAGATTGGTGCTGCATAATATGGGCGATTCATTCACCATTATAAATTAATGCAAGCGAACATGTTAACATTTTGGCACAGTGTTTGTAACAGGGAAACATAGCTGCAAAATATATAAAATTGATAGGTAGAATTCATATTGCCATTAGTTTGTTTTAACATCATGGTTCTAGAAATGGAAACACTATGTTGCAAATATTACGATTGGTATTGCATCGTCTTTTACATTGAAGAGGATAGTTTGGTTCCATGTTGTAACAAGTATTTAGTAATACTTTCTTGACGGATACCTAGATTTATCATCTTGTCATTAATAACGGTATTGTATTATTTTCGTAAGTACTGAGTGTCTTTGCAGTCATTTGAAAGGCATACCATCCCTTTTCGCACCAAAAGTAATATTCTCAGCAAGTGAGAAAATGTTTTGATCGTTAATTTACTGACAATATGGAACTGAATAGTGTTTCAGTATATATTTTCAAAATGGTGCACAGGAAAAGGTGCAGTCCAAAGGTGATTGACTCATTAAAAGAAAAATCTGAGAATTAAAATGATGGGTATGACTTTTGCACTGCCGTCTATTCATGTATAAAATTCTAGAAAAGAATGCAAGTATACACCTATCCAGGCAATGCTATTATCTAAAATAATTGATTTTATGAATGCGTATCTGGCATTTTTTGACAAGTAAATGTATTCATAAACTATCCTGTATTTATTTATTCATTGCATGTGTTTCTTAGAGGAAGGAATTCTTGGATGCACAGGTCAGAAAAACTTTGAAAGCAATTCTTGCTCAGAAAGACTCGTATTAAATATAATAATTGTAGATGAAGAGAGACCGTTTTAACTAAATCTTCAATTATTCCAAATCAATTAAACACATTCATTTTCCGATCGAGTGCTGCTAACGAAATATCAGAATGTGAGCAACGGATATACGATGCATAACATATAATCAAAGAAGCAACCTACCTTTTTAGAGTGGTGCAGGATAAAAAGCCGGTGATTCCTCCACCGGTATAAGCAATTGCCAGGGTGTTTCTTAGAGTGGATAACATCTGCACATTGTACAATAGATTGATAGATACAATTTATTTTGTATACAAATATTGTCCACATGTTGTCAATATCAAAGTTCTAGAAATGCAAAATATTACGATTGGTGTAGCATCATCTTTTACATTGTGTAGATAAATTTTGCCCCATATTTTTATCAAGTATTTTAGTCTTTCTTTCTTAATGGATCGTTAGATTAGTATATCATTACTATTATTATTATTCATAAGTTTTTTGACAAAAGTTTTGAATGTCTTTCCAGTCGTTTGAGATATCCAAACCCTTTCTTAGACTACAATATAAAAGCTGAATAATGTTTCAATATATGTTTTCAGGATGGTGTAAAGGAATGCGTTGATTCAGGTGATTCAAACGTGAACGAGGCATCGAAAGTCAAATCTGAAAATAAAAAAGGAAAGGTATAAATCTTTGGAGAGAATAAGAGGATTGCAGTGTGAAATCAAACTTAGCCTGTTGCTCGGAAATACCTATAGATAGATACATAAAATTCATTTCCACCAATGTACACATTTTAATATCACAATACATGAAATACGTGAGACGCAAATCAAAATGTCCCCATATAAGTTGATACTGATTAATAAAAACATACTCTTGTCGATCAGTCATAAAACATCGTGTAAGTAAGGCATTCTAATAATTTGATGAGATAGAGAGAGAGAGAGAAATCAATAGAGATCAATATGTATATAGGTAGTTCGTTTTCAGTTTGTCGGTATTTATTCCAAATCAATAAAGTAGATCGAGTGATGTTTCTAAAACTCTTCGAATGTGCACTAAAGATATACAAAGCCGAACATTTCGTCATGGGCGCATGATAGATTTTGGAGTCCTGGAGACAAATATGTGTGATTTCTCCATCGCCAAAACAATTGCAAGCAAATATGAGGATATTTTATCACAGTGGTACAATGTTGTAGAAAAGGAAACATTATTTTGCAAAATACTACGAATGGTGTTGCGTCATGTCACCATTGTATATAATATTTTTATCCCATGCTGTCACAAGTACTGGAGTCTTTCATTCTTGATTGACTATTCGACTTTAGTATATCGTCATTATTACTCGTATTAAAATTACTAAAATACTTCTCTAAGTATTGTCTGTCTTTTCGCTCAGTTTTGAGACATATCCAGTCCTTTTATAAGGCTACAATATGGAAGCTGAATAATGATCGAGTATATATTTTTAGAATGGTGCAAAGGAAAACCTACATTCTGGTGACACAAACCTGAATGGGGCGTCGAAAGACAAATCTGAAAATCAAAAAAGAAATTTATATATATATATATATATATATATATATATATATATATATATATATATATATATATATATATATATATATATATATATATATATATATATATGTCGCAGCTGATGATTCCTGAAAACAATTCCTGAACATAATGCACGCATACAGATATCCTAGCAAGAATTTATATTTAATAATAATTGGTTTAATAACTATTTGCCTTGCATTTTAGGTCAAGACGTTTTATAAATAATATCCTGTATTTATTTATTAATTTAAAGTGAGAGAGAGAGGTAGAGAGAAAGAGAGAGAGAGAGAGAGAGAGAGAGAGAGAGAGAGAGAGAGAGAGAGAGAGAGAGAGAGAGAGAGTTGAGAGAGAATAAATATTAAACAGCAGTTCCCTACAAATTGCGACTTCAATAATAGGGGAATCAAAGTCCATCAATGTAAATAAGTCGTGGAAAGAAAAACGTGATTTGATTTGCTAAATGGTATTTCATATTTCTATTTTTAGAGATTTTGCAGTGTTCATTGAACTGTATTTTTTGTATTTTTGATGCTTAGTCACATTTGAAGGTGGATAAACCGAAACAGAGTAATAATTATTAAAAAAATCATCCAGCGGCGGTGCAAAATGTATCAAATATAAATAAAAATTATCATACGTTAACCAAATATTAACTTAACGGACTATGGGATATTGTCTGTAACAATATCAAGAATTTTCGTTTAGGCAGATGAAATCATTTTTGAGCTACGCTTAAAGAAACAGTTTACCAAAGAACCAGTTGCAGCACTTCCTAACGTGAGAAGTAATCTGCTGTAAAATACAAATATTAGATCATTCTCCTAATACAAATATGCACCAGTTGGGCTTTACATTTTCTTATCTACTTTTCAAGACCAAGCTGTTGTACCTTGGTCTACATTTAAGCCTTGGTATCATACATCTTTCCTTTTCTAGCAGTTGTTAGTCTTTGAAATAAATTTATCTCACTAACAATAAATTCATTTATACTTTAACTAAAATAAGCAATATCATTCCCTTATCATAGACATAATCAGTAATCGGCCAGTTAAATTATGGAAATGATGCTGAAATAAGACTACCAAACATATTGTCCCGGATTACATATATTCTATATTTATTATCAAAAGAATAATGGCGAACCTCCATCTGAACTTAATAATTAAATTGTGTATATGTATTTATAACGTTTAAAAACATACTTTTTTAAATTCAAGAAAGCCAGAAAGATGCGTCCTACCAAACAAATGTAAACATATAAAAGGAATTGGGCTTATATATTGATTCAAAACGCTTTGTATGAGAATTATTCATACATTGGATATGAAAATGAGAAGATTGTGGAATAAGTTCGATTTCATATAAATAAAGTAGTCCTGTTAAAGACCTTGCTGTCTTGAAGTTGATGAACGCATAACATTTAATCTTAAACTCGAATTACAAAAGATTACATTTGTTATCTAGGTTTACAATATTTAATAGATAATGTATTTATGATGATTACTTATACCAATAACAATATTATATAATATATCTACTGTCAACCACGATGTCCTTAAACTCTGAGTTGCAAGCATGGGTTCGATTAATACAACTTAGATTTTGATCAGAATCTAAAAAATAATTTTGTTCTGTGTTAATATCAGACATTGCTATAATTTCGTGGTACACGAACGATTGGATATTTTTTCATTTCTCTACTCGTGGATAACTAATTTTGTATACGACATTATTAAATACATCTGACATTCGCTATCGAACAAAATACATTCACGTTAGAAATGATTCTTTTAACAACTCTTTGAATGTCTCAGCTTATATCAGTACTTTACTATACACAAACTGAATGAAAAACTTCAGGCTTATACCTATTGTTCGACGTGCTTAATCATTAATTAGCAGCTGGTCTTGCATCACACAAACATCTTGAAGGAAAACTGAATTTGATCTCTGACGTAATATTGAATAGCGAGTAAGGATTATATTGAATGTATTTAATTAATGCTCCGTACTCTCTTCATTATTTGTCTCCATTGCTCTTGGTCAATGAACAAGCTAGAGAAATGTTGTTTGGCCTTGTCTCACTTTTTAGATTTCTGTAATGTGCGGTTTTAGCATGCACTACACGGATTGGTAGATGATAATTATTAATCATAATTTAGGCCTAGGGTTAAATAGTTTTACTGTTTTTATACAGGTTGTTATTAAATGATAGCTCATATGCTCCATACCCAACAGAGCTATATGTTCGTAAAATAGTACGGTGTATGCATATTTAGTGGATGAATGAGAGTTTCTAAAATTGTATTGAAGTCGCAACTCTATATTATGTATACTTTCGAGGATAGACAATACGGAGGTATATTCTTGTTTATTTTCATTAATAATCTACTTAAACGATACTGCCGTATAACATCTGAGATCTTCAAAAGCCAACTGTTTACTTTGTAATTTACAAAGAATTACTTAAACAAGATATCACATATTCAAATCCAAATGTTTATAAAAATGCAACACCTACAGGAGACTAAATTTTACCAACTATCTTTAGTAAGTCATTCTTATAGATCAAATGTTAAAATGTCAATAGCAGAGGTTTCTAGTTCAAATATTTTGTATATAAATTGTTGCTGAATTCATGCTAAAACTATTAATTGATAAATATGTTCTAATCGGCTTTCAGCGTTTAAAATGCAAAATAGACCTGAGCATCGATATCGTGAATGAAATCAAGGGCATATGGCGAAAGACATGCGAAAAACTGAAAGAAGTTTAAGTGAAGTACATATTTCATATCATTTACTTTCTTCCAATATTACTCAATTTCTAATAATAACCGTCGTAGCATGAAAATGTAATTTAGTTTACACACATATCAGTTTGTTTTACTTGTGCGTACTATTATCTATTTCTATTTAGCACTATTATCTAATATATACTAGAATGACACGATAATTCATTGAACGTACCATATATTTGAAGGTATTTAACCACGATAGATAACTAATGATACACATATCCATAAATAGGTAGATATAAAGGTAGATAGATATACACATTGTACTCTATTTGTTCCATTTTATCTTTTCTTACTTTCAAAGAAAGATAGATTTTAGTATAGATGGGACTGTCGACAAATGTCTGAATCTTTTCGCCCGATCATTTTGCGCATCAGGAGGAAATCTTTCAATTATCACCCATGTTATTAGTGCATTATGGTAAAGAGATACACAGTCGCTGGAAATGTTTCTTCAGACCGACCATATATTGCTAGAATTAAAACTACATATTTATTCCGAATGTTTCAATAAATGACAGTAACATCGTAATATCTGTGAAAGGGTACATGCGAATTTGCAGAAATAAATTTGATCGAATAGAAGAACATTTCAGAAAACAATGCAGGACGAGTTGAGTCAATATTAATAAATAAAGTGACATACTAATGAAGAATTTAGAGGACAAATATTATTGAGAGTGCCATCGTTTTTGTCCGACCTGAATATGCATATCAACACTCATACCTTTCTTGAAGAGAACCTTATTAAGATTATATCGAGCTTTCAGCAAATGACATTTACATTTCGCTTCGCAAGTTTTGTTCATTCATACGTAGGGGTTGATCTAACTTGCAACTTTGCAATAAAATCTTAGAATCTACTTCATATGTGACACCTACTTTCACTTTATATATATATATATATATATATATATATATATATATATATATATATATATATATATATATATATATATATATATATATATAATCGTTTATTTATCTTGCGAAGCTGGAATAGGTTTTACAATATTAGCACATCTAATGACAAGGTTTTGCTTATCAAGGATTGATTTAATATTAGGAAACTTTTTCCTCTTATGACACATCTTTTGATACGATGATCTATTTAATATTGTTGATCTGTTTTCAATATAATACTAATTATCACATTGTTCTGAAATTAGATGTGCCTGTGCTAGCTCTTAACACTTTTTTATCTTCTGAAATGATTTTAGCAAATATATGCGGTAATCGAAACATCCCAGGACATGCCGTTTAGTGCCCTGCCAATGACATCAAAATACTTGAAGAGATGTATCAACCTGTGCTGGGAAATGGGAGTCCAAGAGAAGCCACTACATATGGATAGTATATCCAAGTTGGATGCCTGTGTTGGGAAGAGTTTTGATAAAGACAAGTTCAGACCTTATACAAAATCTGGGGAAACTGTTGCTTTTGTTGTGTGGCCGTCACTGTATCTGCATGAGGGTGGTCCAATCCTTGTCAAAGGTTTCGCACAGGGATGCTCAAGTGACGAAAACCGTAAATCTACATTGAATTCATAACTAATACACCCCGATCCATGACAAAGATATAATATAGTTTGATTTATCTGCTATATTTTGTTACCAAATATTCATTAACAGTGCTCTGAAGACGTTTTGTTTGATATATCCATTACAATATTGATACTATGAGAACATGAAGGTATTTAACTTTGCAAATGTGCCTTAACACGTGTAAATCAGTTGCATCTTTGCTTTTCTTACAACCATAATCCTATTGTTTTAAAATGGATTTTTAATAGGAAGGTAGTAGGTAGGTATCTCCAAAATGTAAAAGTTGATTAAATGTAAATACAATTATATGCAGATCAAAATCAGTTTCTCCAGGAAAATGTAATACACTACTGTAAAGTACTGTTAAAAGTCAAGAAGCTCGAATATTGTCTACACCACATTACTTGATTAATGTTCCCTTTCTTATTATGTGAGATGTCACACGGATCTAATCGTTTGAAGAAAGAATAAAGAATACGTTTTATCAGATCCTTGCGGAAAAATAGGCATATGAGAGTGGCTATTATCATTAAAAATTTAGTCATCCCTTCATCAAAGCTACCTACATGTGTGATTGAGGAACAAGAGACAGGGCATCCAAAACCAACTACTGTATGATGAAATGTTATATCTTGACATGTGGCGTTACATTTCTAGGTGAACATTGTCGTCCATGTTACATTTAAGAAATTAATGTTACATTTAAAAAATGAAACTGCTTTTCTAAGATTTATTGTCCGTAAAATGAATTTCGAACTGGTATTTTGTGTATACATACTAAATACGAGATAATAACTTATATTATGACATGAATTACGTAACAAATATAATTGGCAATAATAGGATCAAAATACACAAGGTACTCAATTATCAAAGTATATATCTTTGTATGTGAGCATCGTTATGGGCTATTTCACTGTCACTTGATTAATCTATGGGTACAAAAAGTAAAGCCTGTTTGTCAAATTCGATATTACATGATTATATTAAGCTGTTCACTGCACTCCTTATATTTTGGCAGGTATGAGAGAGAAAATTATTTTAAATTTGTTAGCATGCTTTGGTTAAGACATTTATATACTAAATAAATTTATATACATGCTAAAGATTATACTGTTATGAGGATTGTTTCTGTCTCAGAAGCAGCTAGTTACATCAACCATATATGACAGTAATACTTTATATACTGGTAGTGAACTGGGGCAACGATTCAAAGGCCTTTTAATAAAACGCCATATGCGTAATGTATGGCTTGCGAAATTCCCTGTTGATTAGAACGTGCAATGCGTTAGCAAATTGAGTCAATGGAACATAAACATACTTGAAGTATGAATTTAAAACTCAGCCTTATATCACCTTTAGATATGGTATTAGAAAGTTTTTTTTTTTGCGGTTTGCAAAATTTAGGTCTGACAGTTTTTCCATATTTTAAGAATGTGAATTGTTATTTTATTGTTTTTGTATCTAACCTTGCTAACATTATTATATTATTACATTATTTAATGAACCTAACTCATATTAAGCTGTATCTGATTTTTATCCAAATGTAAGAAGTATTTTTTAAAGCTTTGCACACACAGACATGAAATCACATACATATAGATCATACAAACATTCATACATACATACATACATACATACATACATACATACATACATACATACATACATACATACATACATACATACATACATACATACATACATACATACATACATACATACATACATACATACATACATACACACACACGTACGTACATACATACACACACACACATACATACATACATACATACATACATACATACATACATACATACATACATACATACATACATACATACATACATACATCCATACATCCATACATACATACATACATACATACATACATACATACATACATACATACATACATACATACATACATACATACATACGTACGTACGTACGTACATACATATCATATAATGTATCAGAAACATGAAATATGTAAACAAATGTATTTAATGCTTTATTACTTGGATATTTGTGTTGCCAGAATAATTGTTACTTTTTCATAGTATGTAATAATTTGGTGTGAATAAACAAATTTAACATGACTTACATATCTTTTTCTTTATACAGACTAGCTTATTTATGGAAAAGTACTTTTCTAAACAATACAAAGTTTGCTTTATTCTTGCAGCTTTCAGACGAATGAAAACGTTAATTGTGACAACATAAACTACTGGTCGTTTTATATTCAATCCCTACTTAGCTGACAGGTTTAAGTGTTGATCGTTCACATATCCGGACAGTAAACCTGTGGTAAAATATTATGGAGGTGTTACACATACAGTTCATCTGCACATTGATTTAATTGTTTTGAGGTTATGAAACAATTATGCAAACCTTATTTATTAAGAATAACGAATGATTTCAGAATTTAAAAAAAAATGAATTTGTGCAAATATCGATATATTTATATGTTTCTAACAACATAACATAGTAATATTAATGTGGGGCAACTGGGGTACAACGAGACATGCCATTAAAAGGTGAGTGTGCGCATTATGTGGATAATGAAAAATTTAATATGTGAATGACAATTGGAGCCAATAGGGTGTACAGTTGACAAGAGGGTACAAAGTAATAAGGAAAATGGGAGAATAAGACGGAAGGCATCATGTGGTTTATATAAACAATTCCTTTTTATGGACAAAAGGGGTTAAGAGGGCAGAAGAGTTGTAGAGGGACAAAGGGTTTATAGAGACAAGAAATACATACTCAGACAAACAAATAAATGCCTATACAGCACAAAAGCAAAACATTTTGGCCATCGGAGAAGAGAATAACGTTTCTATGTAAGTGACTAGTCCTGAAAGGGACAAATGAGTATCGTCTTCTGCAATTCTAAATTCATCGTCTTCTTAATGATATCAGGTTTCCAGTTCTGGACGCCAAATCCTCCTAAACATTTCTCGGAGCTTGCCTCTGTCGTTATTCTATATGATTCTCAGAATTTTCATTTTTTTCGTTGCCAATTCAGTTTTGATCTTCTTTATCAGCGCTAGTTAGTACAATGTGTAGGTTGAGTTTTCCGTTAAAAATTCCATTGCTCTTCAATAATTCTTCCTTCATAAATTTGCTCAAGACTCTCAGCTGTGTTTAAGGTGTCTATGCACTGCATATCGCTGGGTAAGAGGAATCGACGTAAACCTTTAACCTCTTTGAACAATTATTTATTCCTTCCCTTCAATCTACGGTAGTTTTCAGGTGTCCCCCTCTACAATATTTTGATGTCAAAAACCTTTTTATCGTCACTGTTGCATCTTGTGTCACTTCTCTGACAAGACTCATGGCATTTATAGGGCTATCACTTTTCTACCATATTATTTAGGGTGTCAGAGCACCTATAATATTTTTCATTAAATCTACAAAATAGAAAGAGAGAGAGAGAGAGAGAGAGAGAGAGAGAGAGAGAGAGAGAGAGAGAGAGAGAGAGAGAGAGAGAGAGAGAGAGAGAGAGAGAGAGAGAGAGAAAGAGAAAGAGAGAGAGAGAGAGGAGAGAGAGGATAATAATTGGCAAATGCAGCTAAATAAATTCCCCTAAAACACAATTACATGCGAATGCCGCTAAGTCGATATATCGAAACCAGGAATTCGATTAATTTTGATAGAACGGTTTTGTTTTTTCGAGTCTTTTTCATATTAGAATGAGAATGGCTTTATCTTCAAGTTGGTACATATATCAAAGTGTAAAACTACCTGCTCTTTCGAAAAATGTAAACAATTGCGAGACATTGACTCTCTTTCTTGATCCCTCTGTATATCTCTATTTATGCCTCTCTCTCTTTCACTCTCTCTCTCCATATATATATATATATATATATATATATATATATACATATATATATATATATATATATATATATATATATATATATATATATATACATATATATATACACACATATACACACACACACACACATATATATATATATATATACATATATATATATACATTTATATACATATATATATATACATATATACATATATATACATATATATACATATATATACATACATATATATACATATATATACATATATATACATATATATATATATATATATATATATATATATATATATATATATATAGAGAGAGAGAGAGAGAGAGAGAGAGAGAGAGAGAGAGAGAGAGATAGATAGATAGATAGATAGATAGATAGATAGATAGATAGATAGATAGATAGATAGATAGATAGATAGATAGATAGATAGATAGATGCAATAAACTGACGACAAACAGTGCGAAACTAGTATAAACTATTATAAACAAATAAATACAAGCTGGTTATATTTATAGTTCTAACCCATGTGGAGACAGCCATGTAGAGGTTTACAAACACAACACTTTTGTGTTTATTTGTTTGTCGTATATATGTTTTGTACTTGCCTTGGAAAAAGACTCATTAAGAGTCGAAAGCGCTCAGGCTAGTTAGTTACTAGTTTCGCACTACTCGTCGTCAGTTTATTGCATCTATTTTAATCAAACCCTGATACACGTGATCCCTTGGTGGATCCAGTGCGCTTTAAAGGGTTGTTATTCGCCATATGATTTACATATATATGCATTTAAACCTATTCATTTTTAACTACTGACATATTATCGATATTCACTACATAGATCTGGCCCACCTAAATATTTTTAGGTTTAAACCTATACAATACATACAGTACCTCCACTTCCATGTACATGTCTCACTCTGCTGGGTCGTGTAAAAATAACTCTTGACAAGGATGGAAACTCAAACAACAGGGGTCACTGAACATAGTTCTTTTCAGTCTTGTTGCTTTGAAACTCCTGATAAGGTAGTAAAATCAAAACTCTGGTCTAAACTACAACAAATCTTTGATTTATGATAATAATTAATACACATAAACTTCAAATACCTTGTCTGTCCGCACCTGTAAAGTAAAGGCACTGGATCCGAACTCGTCAGGTCCGTAACACATATAGCCAAGTTATTGTCCAATAATATTTCCACTTTAGATATAGAGATTTATTTTTATGCTTATGTTATGAGGTACAATTTAAGTATAAAAAAGAACATTAGAGGTCTCTATAAAATGTATTAAAACTAACTCTTCTTAGGATTCATTTTCATTAATTATATTGGGAATAATTTCCATTAAAATATATGTAGATTAAATTTATTTAATTGAGCTATATTCATTTTGAAATTGTTCTATTACAATTAGTGCAGTTTATATCGGCCTCTATAACCAGTACAAACTTGCCGTACTATACATGTATAAACCACTAAGCTTACACTCAGTAGCAAACAATTCTTGACATTCTCCAAAGGAGTATGTTGGCTTGGAGCTTAAATCCAAGGTCAGAAATCAAAATGTAAAACATACATAGTTATATGTGGAGAAAACCAGTTCTAGCTAATTGGGAGCAAGCACGAAGTCTGAACGTATGCTAGCCTTCTCACCTTAAGAAGTTGCTACCATAAAAGGTTACGAGGTGTCGTGATCTGGTATAAAGAGCCGCAGGAGAGGCAGGCAAATCAGTTCGGCTTCTTGCTCCAATCTAAAAGAGAACTTATTGTACTTATTTCAGATCCGTGCCTCTCCGCTAGCCATGTTCCCCAAAGGAATGTAGTTGTGCCTACATTACCTGTGTCACACCCCTTTTTCTACATCTTTCTATCTTTTTAATGATGGATCAGCCTCTCATAAGAGATGCGTAATTTCTTCTCATAGCAGGAAATGAGAAGAATATTATGAAAAAATTCATATCATAATAACTGGTGGACGAATAACATGAATAGAGGGGTGACACCACGAAATTACGACTTACGGAACAGAATTATATCGAAACTTTTGCCACCTTCACACTTCACTCCGCCTAGTAATGCGATCTGAACTCCAGAAGCTACAGCACCACCATATTCACAAGAGAAAATCCAGGTCCCATCTACTTCACTCCTGCTAGAAGCTGCTGCCACCTTTACAACACCACCGGTGACAATTCACACACCATTGTCAACTTTAGAAACGATTTCAACAAGTTTAAAATGTAGGCTAACATCAGCATTCCAGTCCTTATTTGACCACGGTTCGACTGCCCATTCAACACCAGCGTCTAATCTAGGACCCGTGACCCAGTGCCCAATTGATTTGACACCATCAACGTTCGAAGGTTTGAGTCAGCTACATGAACCTGTGCCAATTTCACCTATGTTAGTGACACCAAAAAGTACTCTTTTCACGACGAACTCATTGAACATTACACGCGTGACTGAAACTATAACATTTGGTGTTCAGCCATTAACTTTGAAAACACCTGAACAGTATTCTAGGAGTGTCAATATTTTCGGAAACGATTCACACAAACAGGTATGTATTCTGCTATTAAATTAGATGTTTTTAATGTTGATCAGTCACAAAATCCTGTTAAATGGTTAGATTATTTTGTACAATGGGCTATGAATTATCATAAGACAAAGCTTTGAATGCATTTCCTTTTCAGCTTCAGGGGCATGCTAAAATTAGGTATGATACCCTACCAGAGAGTGTTACAAACGATTGGCAAAATTTAGTTACAACCATTAAATCTAGATTTCAAAATGATCATGTTATCTTAGATCTATCAATTTTGCAAACACAGCAAGGGTCATCTGAATCAGTTATGGACTATTTAAGTCGCCTATTGCAATTTGCAACAAACAAAACTATTCCTGATCACGTTTTATTAGCGGTGGCATTGAATGGATTGAAACGATCTGTAAAGAGGATTCCAATGAACAAAAATCCAGTTAATATGGCAGAATTGCGACAGGCTGCAATTCTGGCCGAAAAGTCCATAACGACCACTGATACAACTGATTGTTCCACACTTCACACTATTTTGGATGAAGTAAAACAACTCAAAGATGAAATTAAGGTTGCAAATTCAAAACAAAACCAAGACAGTAATTCGTGTTCTCAAACGCATGCACTTATCAATGTTACAAGGCAACCATTTTACACTCGCAACACAAACAATCAGCCGCGCGCTAGGTATTTCAGACAAAATACAGATAACGCACCACTTACACTAGCTGTTCCAAAGAGCTATCCTAGAACTAACTGCTATAATAAATCACATCGCGGGAATCGCTACCAGCCGCAACCGCAAAACGGTCCCCCACTACTTGTATTGGATATGTTGATCAATGTACATCATGAACAGTCTGCCGCGCACGCGACGCACAGAGTCACTATTGTCATAAGATAGATCATTTTTCACGCGTGTGCTTGTCAACACGAAAACAATTGGGACGCGCATCTCACGGGAGGACACACACCTGTCGTGAGTATGACCAACGGCTACAAGTTACTTTGGTCACATCTATTCACAAAAATCTAGCTCAAATTTTGGTCTAAGGCAAATCTACAAATGCTCTTGCTGATACGGGCGCTTCAATATCAGCTATAAATTCAAAATTTCTTCACCGTATAGGATTACATTCACGTCAATTTAAAAACTCAAATATTTCTCAAATTGTTGGGGCTGGAGGGGAAAACCATCCTGTGATTGTTCTAATTCAGCTAAAATTGAAAATAGGAGGCTTATACCTTTCACACTCATTCTATGTTGTACCTGCATTACATTTTTCAGTCATATTGGGTATGGAGTTTTTGTCTAAGTATAAGGCTGTTGTACATTTAGACACACAAACACTCTCTTTGCTAGACGATTTGGTAACCATCAATTTAATTCATAATGAGTCTGGTTTAGTTCGCACAAAAAAGTGACCATTATCCAACCAAATACGATTAGTACGATTGCAGCGCGTATCAGCAAAATTCCTAAAGGTACATCTGTTTTGCTTGAACCGTGTTATAGCATGCCAAACTCTACAATTCTTCAAGCTAGGACGATTTTGACTGTTTCCAACAAGAATCAATTGCAAATTATTAAACCTACGTCAGTACCGATGTATGTGCCTGCTAATACCGTGTTAGCATCTGTAGACGTACTAAACCCACAAACAATATTTACCATTAATGAGGGCACTTGTGACAGAAATGATACACCTTACATCATGAATACACAATCTAATGAGGGCACTTTATATATTATTTTTTAACCAGTAACAAGTATGGTCTTTCAGAAAACGGGTGTATTGATGTATATTGTACAGGATGAGTGAGTTTCAAAGTAATTCACAAAAGACGAACATATTGTACATATCAGTATAATTTTCGCGTAAAAATCAAGGAATACTCATTTCTAGAGCGATTTATCATTTTCGTCTATGATCCTAACAACAAAAACTTATAACTTCTAATTGCATGAATTCGCATGCACCAAGTTATATTCTTATCATTACGGTTCTAATTCTCTTAACTGATGGTGATAAAAGAGTCAATGATCATACATATAATAAAAATGAAGATGATTATGATAATAACTTGCATACTATAAATCTTTTTTATCGTTGTTTTCTTTTCGTAATGGAGCACCTGACACTCTCCGGATGCTCAATCAACATACTGAGATAAGGGGAGAGAAACGACCATATATGCGCTTAAAAAGATAATGTTTTCCATGAGGTCTAAGAAATAAGACATTTGCACAACAAAATAAAACTCAAACTCCATCCATTATTATCGTGTGTATTTGACTTAAATAGCTACTATGTCTGGCAGTAGTATAGGAAAATGAGAGTTTTGGCCCACCACCCCCTCCCACACCTCCTTCCCCCTTCCCCACCCCCGCCAAAACCCCTCATTTCCCTACACTACTACTATGTAGACAGATATTTTGTAACCAGACAAAACAACAGGTGTTGGAATGCGATAAGCTCTGTCAACAGAAGTGACGAATTTGTTAGAACAGCGCATGCGTGGAATATGATTATTCTAAAAACGGCAAATAGATTTTACCACAAACTTTTTATGAGATAACAGGATGAAAATTAAACTGTACATTAGAACGTTTCAGTTAACAAGGCGGAAATTAAACTAGCATTAGAATGAAAATGATATTATTTTATATCTCATTACCAATGATTAATGTTTCAACTGTTGATATTAAAAATACTTCACTATCACGACTATAGATACTAAATTTTACTTTACCGCTCACACAGCGATGGGACTCAAACAAATCTTTCATTTCTGGTTTGTTGAGAGGATATTTTTTGTCGATAAAATACACCTTTGACCGATCGAGATCAATTGTGAGTTTAGTATAGTTTTGTTGGCTAATGGGGCTGTGAAAGTTTTTAAATTCCGCTAGCAACTTTTGATACAATTGTTCGAGATAATTGAAATACACGCTGTTATCAGATCTGATGAGCGAAAGTTTTAACTTGTCACGTGTTCCATTAAAACATATACCTGATGTTTCATTATTAAATTCAACTGTCAATTGTTTACCGTCCATCATTAGATATTTGATGTTACTATTGTAGCTTTTTGTCATTGTCAAATTTTCAAACATTATTTTATAAGTTTAGATAAAATTTCAGTTGGAAAAGATAATGTCGAGTATAGATCTATCATCATGACAATACCCAAGGGCAAATGTATCTACCCCATTTTTACAATAGCGTTTGTCATCAAAATTATACAATCCACGTTTGATAATGACATCTGTTTCGAGTTTACGATGATTAGTTCGAATTACCATAGCTCTCATAAAACTAACACCACTATCAAACGCATACCTGTAGTCATCAAATTTCATAAACTTTTTAACAAAATCACGAGGCAGACCTTTTGCTTTTTTCGTTATTTTATTTTTGTCCAATAATACGACATACATTTTAGTACGTAATCCGAAAAAGTATTTGATAGCACTTGAGTTCATTTCATCTTTAAACTTACCAATAACCTTTCTATTTGTGTCGTCATGAAATTTACTGTCACGTGGGTAATCAGAAAGATCAAACAGATGTCGATTATTGTACATGTCCTGATAGATGTCCTCACATTGGATTTCATATACGAGCGAATCAGTATCAGTAAACAATAATCTACTAGCCGGCCACTGATTTTTAACAAAAGTGTAATGAAAATCGTACATCAGCCACTTTGATAAATCTAACACTGCAGCTCCAACATAGATCGGCTTGTTTAGTTTTAATTTGTTTTTCTTCTTTGTATAGCAACAAGATTTTCATTAAATATTTTCATGCTCACAAAATCATCGTCTGACACAAGCTTGTTTCTGCGATTGACATCATTAACTATTTAAATATTTACACGTTTCCTAATATTCTCCATCGTCTTACCAAAAACGAAATTGTTCATCAGTTTAAAGAAGTTTTTTTTTCAAACTCTGTTTTCGCTGCAGCCCTTCTTGAAGTGTTTGAGTTAATATAACCTCTCATCCACAGCGACTGATTAAATTTTAGTACACGATGAACTTTTCTCAACACAAGACCAGCATCGACTGCTTGTTTTAAAACTTTGTAATGCAAAACGTAATTTTTCTTATCAAGTAAATTTGGTACTAGTTTCTTGACCATGGAACGTTGCCTTGGTGATGCTAACGCTTGTTGTTCTTTTGATAACAAACTATAATCTATGACCATCGATTCCGCACAGAAAGGGTAATCGTTATGTAATTTGTGTAGCAAATTTGGATAATCAAGATCAACTTCAACGAAATAGGAAACATCTTCGGGTATCTTTTTTCTGTCTTCGATAGAAATCGATCAGCCGTAATCCAATGAAATCCACCAAGAGACATTGGTTCTGCCATCGAATACCCGTACAAGTTATTACAATCTAGATAAACTATATACTTCGAAGGAAGGTCAGGGTTATACTGTTTCAAATATTTGTTGTTTGCTTCAGCACACTTTTATGTTATCATGCTAATACCGCCTCGGATACCTTTTTCAATAAAATTGAACATATCAACATCAGTCAGTAATTATATCCTTACCTTGCTAAACTTTAGCTAAGCATCCCATGACAACCCAGGGGCAGAATAATACCAGCAAGGATCTAGTCCATAATTATTATAACTCACTTCTCGAAAACTTTCAAAAACATCTGCTAATAATAACACGTCAGTTTTCAAATACAAATCGTGATAATCACCAAAAGTCTCACAATCAAACTCTTTCCAGATATCTTGTGCATACCTGTACTCATCATCAGTTATATTTTCATTTTTAAGTTGTGAGTAAAATTTATCTTTGCCAGGTAAAGATGTTTCATCAAATTTACTCCAGTCGTCGAGGTATTCGTATGGAAAAACTCTTTTTTTAGCTAGTAGATTAAATTTATCTCCAAAACAGTCTCTTAGGTTATCAAATTTACTACAACCTTTTACTAGCTCATCTAACAAGGCTGCCATAAACTGCAGGCTGTCAATAAAACGCCATTTACCTAGCGTAACTGACATGTACTTTTCAAAATTATTTGGGATGCATTTGATGACGTTATCGAGTTTTAGACGAGATTTTATATCAGGATCACCAAAAGCTTCTACTATAATATGGCTATCATATCCTCGAAAATTGTGAAGAATAACCGGAATAAAATCTGGAGCATGAAATTTTAAATTACACTGAATATGAGCCGCTCCACGATACTGTCCAGTCAAATGACAATGGTCATGTACTTTTTTGTTGTCAATATCAAAAGCTTTTTCACAAATATGACACATTTCTGCTTGCTCGTGATCGGATTCTTGTTGAGGTGTTAATTTTAACATTGGCGTTACTTTTTTCAAACGAGTATATATATTATCAACTTCGTTAATCAACTGCTTGAGAAGGTAGATAGCTGGATTTTTACCACGATATAATTTAATTGGTTTAGATAATCTAGAATCAGTACAACAAACTACCTTATACGCTACTCCACACGGAACATGATTTTGAACTTTTCTTCTACTCGATTGATTAGGATTATTTTCTACGCCAAGTACAGGTTGAAGTAAACACTCAAAATCAGCGTATATAACGAAAGGAATTTTTAGTTTGTGATTATGATGGACAAACTGTAACACACTATCTTTTTTAGATGGCATTGTTATTTTTTGCACATCATTCCAGTACTCCAAATGCTTTTGTAATGTTTCATTGTTAGTACAACCATGCAAGCAGCGGTAACAAAAGAACTTTTTGTTCCTATTTTTATTGTACTGTTCACCAACTAGTCCGTTAAAGTTTTGAAACCAAACGTAATGATTTTTGTCAAACAGTAAATTTATAGTCGATTGTGAAGCTTTTTCTGAAATATATCTCGAGTATACATCCTCTTTTTCATCTAGTCCGAAAACGTTAATTGAAACATTATTTTGCTTTTCAAATTTTAGTATTTGATTTTCTGCCACAGGAAAGTTAATATCTTTAACATTTAATCTAGACACGTGACTGATATATTTTTCAAAGCGATCAGCGTGTTTTTCTGCTGGAAATAGTGCGGAAAGAACAGCCCATTGGAAACACTTGTTATCTACGTTTTTGATGTTTATACAATATCTTTTACTATTTATTTTTGGTGGCAGGTCGATGTATGAACTACCTCGTAATGCTTTATATTTCATCGTGTGAAACAATATTTCTTTGATCATTTCAAACTTCCAACCCGAACCTAGTTCAGCAAATTCCTCTATTTTTTCCAGATTTCTTGGTGCATTTCATCAGATAGTGATAACAGATCAGTCCCAAGCAAAATACGTCTTGATTTTGCGTTCATATAAGGTTCTGCAATTTCCTTGTTAGTTAATTCTTCCTTTATAACTAACTTTGAAAATATAACATGATATTGCACAAATAATCTGATACTTTTGTGTTTTTCGAGCTCACGTTTTACAGTTGTCTGTAGTAGGTGGTAAAGATTTGCTGCATTAAAATTTACTAAAACAATTTGATTATCAAACTGATAACTATTATCAAAACCTGCAAAAGCAGTCGCTATTTTATCAGGTTCTCCCATAAGACTTCTCTTAGCTATATCACGCAATTTTAACATTATTATACTATAATGTAATATCTAATTGATAATTTTCTCACACTGCGCATGCGCTAAAAATTAATTAGAGATAAAAAAAGCACCTATAGTATAATGACAGCAAATCTCACAAACACATGTGAGCAAGAAGCATATCAAATTCACCCAAAGTATAACTTTTTTTCACACTGCGCATGTGCTAAAAATCAATTAGAGATAAAAAAATCGCCTATAGTATAATGACAGTAAATCTGACAAGCGCACGTGAGCAAGAGATTTATCATGTTCACCCAAAGTATAACTTATACTCTGGAAATACATTAGGTTCAGTTATTAACATCAAAACTAGAATATCTGTTGGCAAATTAACGTCAGCGGGTTATACGATTAGTGTGAAGGGAGATAATGCCGAGAGGATTGCAATGTTTAGAAAAGATTTTATTTACACGTTGTTTTGCGATGATATTCCAGAGGGACAGCGTGTATATCACGTGAACGATAAAGTCACTGATGACAACATTAAAAACTTATCCTTACAAGATGAGTTTCAGCCATATCCAGTCTTTGATTTATACGAGGCGAACGATTGCGGTATTATTAGAAACAGAAAAACTAAAAATGTTCTTGATACTATGAACAATATGGGATATATCAGGGTAATTGTTAGAGGAACACTAACAGATTTTGTTCATTGTCTTGGTCATAGGTTTGTTTACGAGGTGTTCAACGGATCTATACCCAATGGTCTTGTTATTAAT
This sequence comes from Potamilus streckersoni, assembly GCA_016746295.1. Classification (NCBI taxonomy): domain Eukaryota; kingdom Metazoa; phylum Mollusca; class Bivalvia; order Unionida; family Unionidae; genus Potamilus; species Potamilus streckersoni. The sequence continues at coordinate 1,502,463 of JAEAOA010000619.1, forward strand.
CACATCAATAACGTAAAAACTGATAATCGATTGAGAAATCTGGAGCTAGTGACGCAACAGGAAAATGTGAGAAAAGGACGAGGTGGTGGTATTAATTTTAGATGTCCAGCAAAACCTGTTATTTCAAAAAACCTTGAAACGGATGAGGAGATCGAATTCAAATCGATTACAGCTGCGGCAAAGCATTATAAGATAAATTCCAGAGCAGTAAAATTTGTAGCTGATGGAGCAACAAAATCAGCTTTTTCAAGAGAATACGATGCTAGGATTGGTTTTAGATATGATATTTGATAGCTCGGTTTTAGTCAAGCAATGATGAGCAATTGCTATGATATCATCGTGATTAAATTTTAGCGTCGTTACTGCACTTTCATTAATTTTATTCTTTTCTGCTTCTGTTAGCAATATTTTATGAGAATTACCTTGCATTACAATAACGTCAACACTATAACCCAACAAATATTTTCTTACCGCTTCGGCTAGTTCGTTGTAATTTACTATATTAGCTTTTTGGTGATATTTTATCTCATCAGTCATCTTATAATAATAAATTAGATAACAATGTATTATAATAATGGACTTGATGAAACGACTCTCAGAACTCTACGAAGAAGATACTAGCGACAAAGTCGCCAGCAATAAGGTCCTCAGTTATGAGGTCACATTTTCCAAAGATTTCATAGACAAATCTATTGTTTATAATGAAGATGATATTTTATATAACAGCGAATCTGATGATGATGGTGAAATAGTCACTGTTGCTGACATATCAAATTACAGCAGACCAACAACTAAACGATATAATGTGAAGTATCACATTGCAAAAAATATAATGAAATTTAATTTTACCGTTGCCGAACAACAACTGTTTTGGCAGTTAATCAAACCTTTCTTAAACATCAGGATTCCAGGCCGACAGAAAAATATCAAATTCGATTTCATATTTGTCAAGATTTTTAATCTAATGACGATCTCTGACGATCGTAAGCAGTATCTAATATCGTTATGTAAACCAGTAAAATGTAAATCTGTCAAACAAAAGTATGAGTTAATTTATAATAACATTATATCATAATCTGTTTAGTTGGGATCCAACTGTTAAATTTATCGCTATACCCACGCCATTTGACTAAACTTTTATTTCCTTTTTTTCTAATGACTTTCTCGATAACAAAAACATCCTGCTCAGTTTTCTGTAGTTCTTGTTCATAAAAACTACCTACGATCGGTTCCCCTGCCAGATCTTTTAAAACGTACGTTACAGGAATTGTGAAAAGTACCTTATCAACCACAAATACTTCTTCGCTCCAGTTCGGAGTAAATCCTTTTGCAAATACCTTTTTTGTCAAAGAAATTCTAACTTTATCACCAACCTTAAATTTATGTCTGCTTTACATGTTTTCATTTGCTAATATTGGATTGTTAATAGCCTTTTTAGGTGTCATTTTGATGGTTCGATGTTTCGTGTTATTATATTCACCTTCGATTTGAGAAAGGTCATCGATGTACCTGTTGGTGTTTTTAGCTGTCATATGTTTGTGTAATTTCTCGTTTAGCGTGCGATTAAATCTCTCAACAACAACGCTTTTACCTTCGTTTCCTGTAACATATTTTTTTATATTATTTTGTTCTAGAAACTGTTCAAACTTTTTGTTAAAAAACTCAGATCCGTGATCAGTCCCGATTTTATTCGGTTTTCTTTCTGTACTCATTATTATTTGTCTTAGCGCATCAGTCATTGAAGTTCCTGTCTTATCCGAAACAGGTACACTGAAAGCATATTTGCTAAAAACATCTATAACATTAAACAAATTGCTTTTTGGAGCACCATCAGCGCCAACGTTAAACTGAGCTAGATTGGATACATCCACCAAATCTATTGCCCAGATATCGTCTACACCATTAGCGACAACTTTAAGTCGTGGGAACTTTTTTTTTAGGTCTGTGCAGATCGACTGCAAGATCATCATATACTTTTTATCCGATTCCGAGTTTATAGTTTGCTCCTATCATTCCCTGAACAAATTTTTTTATCAAAACGTTCTCGTAGATTTGTTGGCTCCATATCACGTAATTCGTCTAACATTATTTTATCACAATCTGCTTTCGAGTTTTCATGATCACGATAACAGATATCATGACGCATTGCTATTGCATCCACTTGATTATAAGGCTCTTGGCCTGGCAACGGATTGTCGTTTTCATCTAGTTGTTGATCTAGCGGATTCCACGGACCAGTATACCGATGGCCTGGCAATGTCAAACCGCCTTTTGGTTTTGGTAATTTTCCAATAATTTTATGTATATTTATACCTGACCCTATTGTTTCTCTTTTGTTACAACATTGACAGTATGCGACAATTTTACTTTGCTCAAGACACAAATCTCTGTCAGAATCACAGTTGCATATCATTCTATATTTTTAGTCGTCGACTAAAATAAAATCAGGATAACCAGATCCTAGCGACATCTCTAAGGATAATGTCGCTGGGGACACTTTCTTTAAAAACATATTTTTTCTTTTTCCGCAGACTGCACAAAAACTTTTCAATATTATCCTGTTTTTTGTTTTTTCTGTTATTTCATTAATATTTTCTGTTTAAGTTCTACACTTGAGACAGTAGGTTGACATTATTCTATTTTTAAGTTTACATAAAATTTATTGCGATCTCATCATTAGCGTGAGAAGGATGCTTGTCAAACTGTAAAATAAATTTTAAAAAGTTAAGATTTCTGCTCATCTGTTGGATAAACATAATACAATAATATCTGAAAGCAGACGTTCCAACAGGTTGGAGTTGATTTGATGAATAACATATCTTGTTAAATTTTTTATTCATATACTTTTTTATTACATCGCTTGAAGGAAGTCCAAACGAGTCCAAATAATTATTATTATAAACTGCTACCCAATGCGTGCCTGATCCGTCATTAAAATCTTGTATATTAATAACACACGAACTTACAGCTGATGGTAATTTTATTGCTGCGAGTTTATCTTTAGAATAAACTCCGTGAAATCCAGGAACCGCTTTTAACTTATCAATGATATCAAAATTACTCAACGGGGTGGTCGAGTTCCCGGTAATGTTAGACAACGTCCGATTCCTAAAAGATTTGGCAGCAGACTTCCCGCTAGTCCCGCCAAAAGTGGAGCGATCGGAATAAATCCCCCTTGTTTTGGTTGATTGCATATGCATTTGCATTTTGGTTTTGGCGATTTTGTTTTTATTATTTTCTTTTTTTTTGTTGTTGGCGATTTCTTTTTCTTTTGTGGCATTATAATATATTATTTACATAAAATTTACAATTTTTTTATTCCACTTCTACGAATGATACCATTACCTGCGACTGCTTTCTTCGTTGCGCCAGATATTGCTCCAGACGCTGCTGCTATTCCTAATGTGCCTTAGACTGGTAAAATGTTAGGTATTATTGTACTAGTTAATACTGATAATGCAGGACCAAGAAAACCACCTTCTTTTGCCATCGCTGTCATTTGTGCAGCACTAAAATTTAAAACAAAAGTTTTTTACGATCATACTTCTTTACTTGATTTTTTTGTTAGCATTAATTTTGTTAAAACACCATCAGAAATATTAGGATTGATATTTAATGATACATGTTCTCGCTTTGCAATAGCAGCTACTAATTTTTTAACTTGGCCATCAGTCAAATACACTTCTTTTACAATATATTTTGCCATTTTATATAACAACTGTAGATTAAACTTGAACTGTCATTTTACCTCGAAAAGAATCTACCGTGATAAATCTATCACTAATCACTAATGCGTATACGTATAACGGCGCTACTGGGACATCCCCAAGTGTCCATGTAATTTCAATATCCGCTGTGCTGTCTACAGCTCGTTCGTTATGTTTACTAACATCAAAATGAAATATAGGATAAAGCGTACGAAATTCCTCTGCTGATATTTGAGTTCCATCTTCAACATCTTGATATTTTTGTATTGCGTCAAGCAGGTACATGTACGGTCGAGAAATATTTTTATTAACGTCATCAGCAAAATTGCACTCGATAGCTCGTTCTGGATATTGCTTTGAATTTAATCTAGCGTATATTCGTCTGATATCAGAGTGATCAAATATTGCATTATTTTGTTGTTGGTTACCTCGTCGGGCTTACTGTTGAAATACGACAAAGATATTTCTCGGCAGTTGTTCGCTTGATGTTGTTGTGACCCTCCATGTGTAGTCAGTAGTATTTGGAACCGCTGTCTGATATATCTTATGCTGCTTAAAATAAATTCTGTTCGTATGCTTATCAAGCGTACTATTTAGTTCTGACATTTTAGTGATCGACGGTGTTATACGTGGCATCCACAAAGCAAGTTTGTTTATGATAAACTGTACATCAACCCCTCCAGATCTAAACAAGCAATAGTTTTGGTCCGCTCGACCTAAAATAAGAGTATGTTTTACTCCGCGAAATACTTTATCATGATCGCGACAAAAGCCGAAAATTGTGCTTAGCGGAAGCATCATTGTAATTTGACGTGATCCTGCTGCAAGTTTTATTTGCCTAGCAAAACCATCGTTATAACGTGGATTTCTCACGTCAAGTGTGTTAAGAAGTAAATTTAACATCGTAGTACCGTTTTCATCTGCAGCTGGTGGTGTTATATTTAGATTATTAAAAGCTGCTGTAAGAGAAACTCTTGTAGCGTCTGCATTAGCAGCTGCACCTGGTGCGACAATAGCTAGCGCGTCTGCATTAGCAATGAGAAAATTTCTCACAATTACAGCATTTGCTTCATCATCAGCTCCAAGTACTATAGCGCCTCTCTTTAAAAATTCTGTTGATTCAGCTATACCCCGTCCAGTATCTTTAAACCACATCATATTAGTTGCAGTTGATCTCGAGTAATCGTCGGAAAACGAAATAATATTCAAAATTGTACTTGCAACTTGTAGATGACTTGAAATATCTTCTATAGTTTGATTGGCCAGTTGATATCTAACACTTTTGAATAAACACCAGCCGTTATTTATAAGAGCTACTTCTGCTCCAACTGCAATTGCAGCAGGTGGATTGGCTACTGTCATAATCTGACCACGAACTTCTAACATAGCCTTATGTGGCAGTAGAAATACATCTTCGTCTCTGGTGTTAAAGGTTCTAATACCATCTTTATTTGGTTCGTTAGAATTTTCATCAAGGTTCTCAAAAAACTCGAATTCTGTCACATCGTTGTCGATGTCATAAGTTTCTGTTAACTCGAGATAATTTTTAACAGACATTTTATTTTATTAGATTATATAAAATTTTATTGCGGCATTGTTACTTTAGATATTAATTTTTGTATGATCTGCTCGCCCTTTGGTGATAATAACTTTTTTGTTGTTGTTATCATAGCTTTTTGAGTTTCTTTTGTATGAGCGATTTCTGAGATAGCTTGTTTTATTTCAGATGCAGTCGGTGGATCACCTTTTATTTTATCAGCTATTTTTTTCTCCCACCGTAGTCCCAGCGGCAGATGCAGCCCCAGTTGCAAAAGCTTTACCAGCGTCAATAGCAATTGGTGCAACTTTACGTGCTATACCCGGTATATTTTCAAAAACTTTAGTGAATATATTTCCAAAAAATCCTACTATTTTTCTTCGATAAACTTTTTTCTTTGTTTCATTATATTTGATGTTGCATAATCTTTACTTTTGCTCGCGTAGATGTAACTAATAAGTTACAACTTCATTATTAACATGTAACTGTTTTCCTTATTGATCTGTCAATTGCACTATTATACTTGATATTTGATCTTCAACGTTTAAAGGATAATATATACTATCTCGTGGAGTTATTTGCATGAGAGAACCTGGCGGGACTTCTGGTGAGAAACTGTAAATCGTTTGACCTTTGCTACCTTTTGATGTATAAGAACCAGAAGCAATAGAACAATTTACTAATATTGTATTTACTTCTGTTATATTTGCTGGCAGTTCACTCTCATATTTAATAGGCTGATCAAGTGCAGTGTAAGTTTTTTCAGTAAATCCTAACAGTTGTGCAATACTTCTTTCTCTTGGTTCAAGATTGATTGCTATATTTTTCAAAGTTATCCTAGTTCGCAATGTGTTATAATTTGCTGCTAATTCAAAATTATCAGCCAGACCGTCAGCTTTTGTGATAAGCTCTTTGATTGTCTTGTTTACATCAGTAATATTATAAGCTCCTTGCGGAATTTTTATTTTTTTTTGTTGTAGATATTGGAAATGTTGTAATCATAGTAAAATACATTTCATCGTTAACATCATTTTTCACGTTAGGTATAGCATTCCAGCAAGTACAAGAAATTAATCCAATTTCATATTGTTTTGTAGGATCTAGTTGGATAGGTGGAATATAATTTACTGAAAAATTTGCGCTATCTATCGCAGACTCACTAGAGTTTAGTAATAATGTTGTTTGCATTCCTTTAATATTATATCATTTTACAAAATTAAGTCGCGGTGTAAAGTTTCATATTCGTCAGATGTTAATAATTCACTCGATCTTAGATGATCAAGTATGTCAATGATTTCATAATCAAGATCAACACTAACATTCCCAGCTTCCTTTGATGATATTAATAACATTAATCTACCTATCATTTCAGTAGTTGAAGTAAATACTTTTACACCAGTTCCTGTTCTTACTCTACTTTTTTGTATACGAGATTTATCAAAAGTAAAAAATTTCCTTCTAAAACTCCACCCACTACCAAAAGGTTTTGCTCTACTATTTTCTGCTGTTTTTTTAAACGTGAGAGCAATGACACCGTTTCTCATTCTATCATAAAGTGGAAGCATATCATCAATTTCTGTAACCGTATTTATTTCATCTTTAGCAGCAGCTCCGTCTTTAAATATTACATCTAATCTATCGAATAATACTTGATATTCTGCATCAGTCCACCTGCTTATATTTTCAATATCACTTATATTTTATTTCATTAAAAAATCATCATATTCGCTGCCTTTTATCTCATCATTTGCCATTTTTGTAAAATAAAATCTTTGATCTCCAACTTCCATAAACTTTACAGTAAGATCACCGACTCTTTGTTGCTCCTCTCTGATATATTTTATGTTTCCTGATAAATTTGTTATAATATTTGTTATTCCTTGCGTTGTTAACTCTGCTAATCTTCGCTCAAGTTCCAGCGGATTGTTTATCAATCGATCTGTTTCAGCTTGTCTAGCCGCAGGATTAGCTATATTTGCTGTAAATGCCTCAATCAGTTTTCCTTTTTCTTCTTCAGATCTAGTAACAAGTTTTGCAGCAGCTGCTTCTTGTTGTTCTCTTACAATTCCAACCAAACCTTTTTCTTGCAGTTGTTTAAGTTCTTCTTCTGATAGTGGTTTAGTTTCAGGTTGTTTACCTAATAGTGCTTCAGTAACCGGCTTGAAAATTGTAGCTGTTGCTTCTGTAGCGGTTACTTGCCCACGTCGTGCTTCTTGTACTTTTTGCTTAAGTGATGCCTGAGATTGAGCAAGTTTTTTTAGATCTTCTATGTGTTGTCTGTATCTTGCTCGTTTGTCCATTATTATGATTATAAATTTTATAAAATTGAAACGCTTTACTGTAAGTAACTGTTAATACAACAGCGAAACATTTTAGTTGGATCATTTGTAAGTTTATCAAACAAGAAAAAGTTAAATTTATCTTTTGTAGCATTACGGTAAAGTTCAATAAACTTATCTTTTGTCACGCCACCGCATTGCTCGTTTGCAATATTTCTAACGTCAACATTATCCAGTCCTGGAAATAAAATAGAACAACCCGTATTTCGCCTAAAAAATCTATCAACATTATAAAATCCTTGAGCAAGATAAACAGAATTACACTGTTTGTTACGTGACAGTGAGAAATATGATCTTATTTTATTCATCTCCATGTTATTTAGAGGAATATCGTCAAAAACTACTATCTTATGTTCATCTGCATCAAGTTGGTTAACTGGAATAAGATCTTCTGGCTGCCTAATTATAAAAAAAATCTTCACCAGCTTTAAGATCATCACGAAGCTTGTTATTATATTCGCTTAATAACTCATACTTATCTTGCTGTGGATTCATTGTGTAAATATAAACTCTGTCGTAGTTAAAATTATCACCAAGAAGCAAATTCATAAGCAAATTTGTTTTTCCTGATCCAGTTCGCCCAACAAAAAGATAATGACAATCAGGAAGTTCATTGTTATGTTTATGCTTCACTAGTCTCTCTGTATCAAAGTTTAATATCGACGATTTTGCCATTTTATATAATATTAAACTAGTGTTGATAATTTTATCTAGGACAGTAAATAATGAGCTACTATACAAAATTTGGAACACTATCAGATTATCCAAAAAAGGTTACCAAGGTGACTTATCCAAATATGCAACTCTTGATCGGCTCAAAAATGAAATCAATAATTTACTAAATCTTACCAGCGTAGATCCAGATGAAGTCGTCATTTTCCAGGACAAAGAAGGACGATTAAAGACGAGTAACGTAAAACTGTCAGATGTAGTTGTACGAAATCCAAGTGGGAATATTGTTATGACACAAAACATGATTACAGATCTTGGAAACCCAACTGAGGATGGGGATGCTGTCACTAAAAAAAATGTTAATGATTGGGACGCTTCAATTAATAATGAAATCACAACGCTCAAAACTGATTTTACCAGTCACGTGAACACATTTTTAAGTTTTCCCAGAAAAAAAAACAAAATTAGAGATGAATTTTTGGGAAATCCATCAAATGTTAACATTACATTCGCTAATTTTAACACAAAACTCAATGATATTAACACAAAACTCAATGATATTATTAGTGGAATTCCTAATATTGTTGAGAAAACGAGTATGGTTAAAATTCCTCACAAATAGATTAAAAATATTGTGTATACTGTTGATACTGGTTATTCTGGGTGGACACCAAAAAATAAATCTATCAAATATATTGCAGAAGTTACCGGTGTGTATAGATTGCCAGTGCTTAGCAGTGCAAAGTTTAGAATATCTCCCAAATATCTATTTCATCATCCAAATGATGACTCATCTGGAGTATTATCTGTAATAATAAACAAAAATTCTGAAGAAGAATTTGTACTTGAGCCAGTTGATAAAACTTTACAATTAGCCATTTTTCACTGGTGTTTGGAATTTATAGCTGAACAACCAGCTCTTATAATAGATTAACCAAACATAGGACTATGTGAACTAATATTATAATGAAAAGAAGTATAGTTGATTTCAATCATATTTCAAAAGATATTCCAAAACAAGATGTAGACGCATTAATTCAATACTATAAATATTATCATAAAAAACTTTGGTGCGTGAAAAAATGTTACAAATACTACAACAAGATCATTCGAGTAATATCTTATCTACCCTTGTTAATGACCAGTTCTGGTATAATTTCAAGTGGGGTATCATTAAATCCTTTTTTGTTAATCATATCCGCTATTGGTGTTTCACTTACAGCGGCGTGTAAAAAAGTAGAACCAAGACTTTTGATAAAAAAGCACGGTTGTTTAACATCAATTAAAACTTACAAGAAACTACTCGATCAGATCCGGTCTTACCTACGAGGAGTTAAATATAATATGGATAATTTATTACGTGAATTTCGTATTATTGACAATATGTTAACAGATATTCTACCAATGAGGGTTAGCAAGTATGAAAAAAAATATCACAAAAAATATGAGTAACATAAAATTTTATCTAAACTTAAGATATAATATAACTAAAATAATATCATTTTCATTCCAATGCTAGTTTAATTTCCGCCTTGTTAACTGAAACGTTCTAATGTACAGTTTAATTTTTATCCTCTTATCTGATAAAAAAATTATGGTAAAATCTATTTGCCGTCTTTAGAATAATCATATTCCACGCATGCGCTGTTCTAACAAATTCGTCACTTCTTTTGACAGAGCTTATCGCATTCCAACACCTGTTGTTTTGTCTGGTTAAAAAATATCTGTCTACATAGTAGTAGTATAGGGAAATGAGGGGTTTTGGCGGGGGTGGGGGAGGAGGTGTGGGAGGGGTGGGTGGGCCAAAACCCTCATTTTCCTATACTACTCTGGCAAATAAGTTTCATGCAGTATTATAATTAATTAAGTTTCTTTGCAACTTATTTAAAAAGAAAATAAATACCGTTGTTTTTAAGATCTGCGTTCGTAAGGTATATATCTTGTGCGGGTCGAAATTTACATGTATCTTTTTGACTCAGGAAACATCGACTCTTTAGCATAGACGAGAGAGAGAGAGAGAGAGAGAGAGAGAGAGAGAGAGAGAGAGAGAGAGAGAGAGAGAGAGAGAGAGAGAGAGAGAGAGAAAGAGAGAGAGAGACTTTCTGTGCAATTTCATTAAATAGGAGAAATAAATATATATTCGTATTATCAAATATTTCCTTGCTTGAAGCAAAGAGAGAGAGAGAGAGAGAGAGAGAGAGAGAGAGAGAGAGAGAGAGAGAGAGAGAGAGAGAGAGAGCCGATCTAATGAATTCATTTTCTTACGTTATTTGTTGTCTCAGAATTACAGAAGCGCAATGAAATCTCTACCCAAATTTGTAAATATGTAACGTGAATCATCGTCCATTTGATATTATTATGAGCATGATGTTCCTACCGTCTGAAAGAATAATAATAATAATAATAATAATAATAATAATAATAATAATAATAATAATAATAATAATAATAATAATAATAATAATAATAATAATAATAATAATAATAATTATTATTAGTATTATTATTATTATTATTATTATTATTATTATTATTATTATTATTTTTTATTTTAACGCAATGCATTGCGCAATGCCAAAGAGTAATGGAAATATGAACATTTTATTATGATGCTAGGACTTGTATGATAATGGTATTGGGTATCCCGTTTGAATTTTCCTCTCTAAGGATTTTGAACAATTTTGCATTTGTGCTTGTTTCCTATTGGAATCCATGTGGAAGCTTTGTTTTTCATAACTGGAAGGTGCAGTGTGGTAAGCTCTAAAGCACATTGGGAATCGCTGTTAAAACAAAAGTGCCTCACGATTATCAGTGAGCTATAGTAAGATGATTTTAGAAAGCTTATAGTATGGTAAATCTGATATTGTGAAATAATTGATATATGTCATAATGCGCAGAATAATTATAGAACAAATGCCGTGTTTGCAACGTCAGGTAAAAGGTGACCTGAAAAACGGGAATTTCGCAGCAGAGTGATACGGTAGGGTTTATCGTTATACCCTAGAGTCTTATGGGGTTTAATTAATTTTTTTTATACCCGTTTATGGTTTTGTTTATAAGAAAATTGGGAGAGGTGTTTCCAATATTTATTTAGGTATGACACCCACCCAATCTCGATTATGGTTCAGAAGTTAAGTAGGTGAATATGGTTCTGAGCCCTCAGTCAGCAATGTCGACAGTTAAATCCAAAAGTACCAAAGGGTGAAATTAAACAGTTGAATACAAAAGTACAAAGGGGTGGAATTAAATAAAACAATTTAATTAATAATAAAATTTCAACATGCGAGCTTCCCAATCGCTCGACCCTTTGTGCCTATTTCATCATCTGAATCAGTGTGAGAATTTCGCCCTGTCCTTGGTTCTACTCATCTGATTCTCTAAATTTCTCCTGCACTCCTCCTTTACTCCTTCGGCTGTCCTCTCTACTTCTACTCCTCCTTTGCTCCGTCGAATTTCCTCTCCACCTCCGCTTCCCTTTCCGTCGACTTCCTCGTCGAACCGTCGACTCCAATCCGTCGACCCCGACTGTACCGACAGTCTTACTTCAGTCTTCTCTCTCAGACTCTCGGAACTCTCCTTCTAACTGATGTTATCCCACCCAGAAAGCTTCCTGTAAAACACAAGGAGGGTGTACTATTTTGTTTGGCACATAAACTCACACTAATCCCAGATAACTTATAATCAGATAAGGCTATCACATTGCATCGGTCACGCATCCATTACCACCTAAATACTCATACATTCATGAATGGTAAACACAATGTAAAATCATAACATAATAACACATCAGAAAGCACGATATCAATTACTCGTATACAGCAACGATAATTGATTCACACCAATACATAATAACCAACTGATCTATTTTGCATCGCAAATCATACAAATATATAAATATGCAACTATCTATGCTCTGAACATATTCAAACATACATTCATAATCTTGCTTACATAAATCATTTCTTAACTCCAATACAAATCTCAAATAAGTACACAAATGAAACTCTACAAAGTAATTCTTCATTCTAACAATACTATTAGTAATTGCGTAAACATAATATTAGTACTTACAGTTACGGCGTTGCAATGTTTGAGTCAAAAATCAAACGAATATCTACCTTCTTGAAGCTCCCTTTGTTCACAATCTTTTTTCCTGTGATTCATGTCAAATTTACGAGTGTGTATCTCGGAGTGGCCTTAATCGTGCAATCATCTAGTAATCTGCCTTGGTCTACTAAATAATTTTGGGATGGAGTCAGTTTGATATCATCGAAACTTACAGGCATGCCCACCCACTAGCTTAATTCTGATTGGATGCGGTGGACTAACCATTCCCAAGTTGTAAATCAGCGGAACTTTCAATATAAGTTGCCTACCATTTTATTACAAATGGCTCTTTTGATGTCCTACTAAAGGATTAGCACCCTAGTGTAATTTATGATGCCATGTTCTGCACAAAGAACGTTTTGGCGACTACGTCTCGCTTGTCTTCTTGCTCGCGGCGTTAGTCCACAGATCAAACACCGGATTAGTGTCAGTTGGATAAACATCTGTCTACTTAGGTAGACCGTGACACAGAGTATGACATTATGAATATTATAAATCTTACATGCTCGCATTAATTGTTTGCCTGGGTATTCAACCATGTCTTAAAAAATATCATAAGAGTCAAGTCGTGCAACCATCTTTGTTAACCATGTTGTGTTGTTGCCAAGTATTATCGCAAACGATGGGGTTAGCTTTCCCACTCTCCAGTTAGGGAAATAGAACACGATTTTGCCAAAGATAAAACGATTATTGTTTGTAGAAATAAGTTTTATGATAATCTAGTAGCTTGCAAATATGTTCCCCTTATAATAAGGTATGCCGACTTTAATACCAACTTCTACATAATCGCCACAGAATCGATAGAATATCATATTAAGAGGGAATGTATACGTACAACAATAGATCCTGAAGACCAGCCACATCAGATGTAAAACAACTAGTCTCATTTGAATCGTAGCTTGTTAACGTTATAACCCAACTCAAAAAGTCAGCACGAAAATGAATTATATATTTACAGAGACATTCATATGACACCTACATACTTGCACTGTTTGAACTCAAAGACGATCCTCAAAATACTGAGATCGTTGTGTGCCATGGGGTGGCAGTTATGTACACAAATTTTGTTAACGGCAGGCGGGTCAAAATGGCGTTTGTAACATTTGGTAAACGAACCGTCTTTGTATTGCTGTCATTATCAATATCTGGCTGCCGCGTATGTCAGCCAATGAGCCTACACCCTTACATTCAAGTTACACAAACGCATCAGTGATTTAGAAGAAGGAAAATGCTATCATTTAACACATGTGCAAACCAGGAATAGATGATGTGAAACGTCTGCTCAAGATGAGTCTGTTGACTCATTTCATGCATACGAATCTGGACAATACCGACAGAATTTTGACAAACTCGACTATTTTTACCCCTGCAGCGACCACCATCATCCTTTTACGATTTAACGTCGATACTATAACGTCGATTCTATAGCATCGGTGCCAGATAATTTGCAAGAGTCGATCCCTAAAAATCGCCATGAATGGCCTAGGATTCATTTGTGTTGCTGCGACTCTGCTTAAGCAAAGTGACAGTAAAGAACAAAGCTAACAAGATTTGTAAAAGTCAAGAAGTAGTTCTACTCTCTAGGATAGAAATTGACAATATTAATAAAATACTTACCTTATACTTTAAGTAGCAAATAGTCGGACATGTATATTGCAAGTCCAAATATATAGAGTCCTGAATGAAATTCATTCCATTATTTGTAATTTCGTTACACTTTAATATAGGAAAAGCATCAACTGTTCACATATCCTAAATTCCTTCATGTATAGCAACGATATTATCGAAATGACCTTGAAAGAAGTCACAAAAGCCCCAAAAGAGTAATTTTGTCTGAAAAAGTGTGATCACGTTGTATTTTATGAGAATAATTTAAATTAATAATCAACTAATATTTAAATCTGAATATAAAGTTAGATTAATTGCACTTTGGAGTTAAGATATGAATTTGTAATTTGAAGAAAACATTGATATCAATAGGTACGACATTATCACAGATAAAGGATGATGGCATATTCCCATCAAATTCGTTGCCAACGTGCTTCTAGAACATTCTCAAGTTCTAATAGTTTAAATCTTCAACAATGAGAAATTGTTTATCTTCAGGTAATAGCGATCTTAACATTTAATGTAAATTTATAGAGAAAGTTTGCCTGTGTATTATATTTTTTTTACTAGAAATGAACACATTTATCAGTTAGGACCGAAACTCAATTACTGACCATGGTAGCTTGTGCAATACCGATATGCTTCAAAAGGAAAGTATCTTCTCATCCTAAGTTGATGCAAGTCTGAAACCTAAGCAAAGAAGCTGGTTGCGAATCTTTAGACCACGTGGAAATTAACAAAGGGATACGCCTATCAAGGTCATGTTAATTGATGTACGGAACACTAGTACAATGAATGTGCTTACTAAAGACGTACAACGGGCAGATCCAGTCATTTATTTTGAACTGGTAGAGGACAAATTCAACGTAATTAATCCCGTGGACGTCATTCGAGAAGATTTAGTCTTTATAAGTCACGAGAAAAAGCCAGAGTTTTGAAATGCCATCACATTTGCCTACCTGGCAGCCATTGCTCGTTAAACGTTGCATGACATTCTACAACGATTAGAGATTGTGTCTTGTACGTTGACATAGAGAGTTTCAAAAACCACGCCCAAACATCATACAGGACTATTTAGGAGTATTGAGAGGCGAGCATCACAAGGACAATATTTTGAATTTCGTTGTTGGCAGTCACAAACATTACTAAGACCGAGACCAGGAGAGAAACTCATACAAAATGCAAAGACAATTGACTCGCAATGATGATTCGAGCCAGGTGGTCAACTTTGACTTGCTGAAAGAAGGTCTATTGTCCATACAAGTTCAACATTTTCGGGCCAACACTTTTTAGCCGCACAAAATTGAAAAACAAATAACCAGATTCTAAATCATTCTCTTGAAAGGAAGCTGTCAATTTATGTGACATAAATGAGTGCAGTGTCAAGATCCGAATACCTTGCACTAGTTTAAACAGTTTATTGGATTTAATAAAACAAGAAATGTCACAATGTTTTCAGTTAAAACATATCCAGTGATGCTATACATGTTCCCTGAGATTCAATGCTGTATTTCTGATCCTGAATTTAAAGATGTAAACACAAAGAAGTACACTCCACCGCCAGTCTATCGCTCCCTTCGCATTTAGTAAACTATTGCGATGTGCTGATGGTCGTGACCAAATCACATCCCCCAATGATCGAATATCTTTAAAGAAACGGTAGCTTATCTCAAGCCCTATTTCTTATTCTACTTGTGAAAGGGGGTATAGGATCGATTATGATTCACTTTTATGAGATATCAATCGTACCTAAATGAGCCCCTTTTTCTGAACTACAATTGCTTGCGTGTACATTGGAATCACATGGTAGAATGAAAACCGAGGTTAGTACCCTATAAGCTATTGGATAAAAATTCCATCAATGGTATTACGAACTCACTCATAATATATCTCACAATCTCAATTTCACGAAGATCTCACAGTTACAATAAGAATTAAAGTCGTTGATAGAGGTGACCGAATCGCACAGTTACTACAATTGTTGATGGATCATATAGATGTTTCAGAGAAGGTACATACATGTCTTGCTAGATTATATATTATTTCACTGAAAATCTTCCGAAGATGCAACTTAGCCAACTCTGAAATATTTCTAGAACTCAGAGTCCAAGACAGATACTGTCACAATGAATCAAAATGCAGAAGACACATGAGAAGAGTTTCAAATACCGTCTGCTTCCACGATAAAAGGTTTGCAAAGCCCATATTGACACCGTCCCTTGTTCCTAACGAAAATTAAAGGAAATGAGCGTGTCAAAACGATGAAGTTGATTCGATTGTAACGAGAAAAAACAAAAGAAATAATGGAATAAAGAAGTGAGAATAGGCATACAAAGTGTAGCCCCTTTGCAACTACAATCGATTCCTACAACTCTGTTTCTTTAGACAAAACAAGCAATTTCCCATCCGTACATAACGAAGAAAAGCATCCATGAATAGTGGATGACATATTGAGGTGAACATTTCACTCAGCATTGATTACAACTCTGCCCATTTAGCGAGTTACGAATGTGTTAGTAATTGTGGTTGAAAATATATTTTCTTTGTCATCGACGTCTTTTTCAAGATGCTCTTGGTTTGTTGCTGTGATGTTCAAAACATGTTTAAGTTAGAATAACAGTATACCTGGTATTGAAAGAAATGGTAGCCACCGTATCGAACAAAAGCAACCAATTTCTAAACCAAACTTTTGACAATGAATAGGAAGAGTCATGTTCTTTCCTCATTGATAATCCCAAAATGAATGTTACTTCGTGGAACGTATTAATAGCTGTTTGCAGGAAAGCAATTGGAAATATTGTACACATCAACAAACTGTCAAGGACATTTAAATGTTACCCCGTCTCTTCAAAGCTTACAATCAATTGTATTATGGAAGCATCGTATGGGTCTCCTAAGAAATGACCCCAGAAAATGAACTGGCTGTGTAATATATCTTGATTGGAATGGCTCCTTCTGAGCCCCCTCAATTCCTGCCATCCGAAAAAATAATCTTGGACATTTAATGGCAGGTTATTTTGATGGCATAATACATGAACGTTGACGTAATCCTGCCGTTTATATAATGTAAGAAAATAAAGAGAAAGTGTCAAAAGGAACTTTATACTTTTGGAAGATGCAATGAGGGACCACAAGGAAGACTGCGATTAAGTTATCGAATGTAATCTCTGTCGAATAAAGCACAAATGAGTCAAACTGGTGAAAGTGCGGTGGAATGGAAATCCACCAATGATTAATTCCTAGATTGTTGCTTTTCATGACGTTGACTAAAAAAGTTGGTAATCATCATGCCCATCAACAAAACAATACCAATTCATTCACAAAATTCGTCTTTTCAACAAATAGAAAAGCAATCCCTGTCGGTGTAGTGTGAATAACATGTATCTAAATGCAAACAATTTTTTTTGTTTTCTACCAATATTTACTGTGGATTGTGTCAACATAGCAGAGGTGACCAGTTCGAGTTTGCATCAAGGAGACAAACAGTTCTTGATAATTTTACTTCGCAGTTGTGTTGGGTATATTTTTTCCCAATCCACCGTGTAAATACTTGACAGACAATAACAGCAGATGTCAGAACGTTGTCTGTCACATTTTGTCCTGTGTTTTATATTCTGGGTGTCAGCACTGCTAAGGGTATTAAGAGAACCATCAGTAACATCTACGAATTATCCAAGTACATTAAATATTCTGTGAAAGTGAGCGAGGGAATGAATTTTATCTTTATATACTCTGATGTGGTGGAGTACAACACCTGCGCAGCTACTGAATTAATTTTATTTCAAATGGATTCTGATGTCGCTGCGTATAGATCAATTTCATGGTAAGTTTGTACTTTTTCTCTATCTGCATGTGCCTTGTCAAGGTTTTCCCCAAGTGGGAAACAAAATCAGCCAGACTTCGAGTAGAAAGACATTCAAGTATCCGATACGATGACTTGTAGCGAGAAACTTCAGTAATATTTCTGGACTGTGATCTAAGATTCAAGACAATATTTTGAAGGACAATTATTCAAATGTTTATTCGTTGGTATTATTATGAATGAAGTTTTCAAAGGAAGTCATACAATTTTCTATCAGCTTTGTATAAGTGAATGCATACATGACATATGTCAGTTGATATTGACAACGTTGTGAACTAGGTCCTTAAAACAAAATATTGACAAGAAGAATTACAGTAACTTGAGTTATTTTCTTGTCCCCATATGAAGCAAAGGATGTGTTATGTATCATCAGCAGCCAATATATTTTGTAATATGATTGTGCAGGAGTTTATCCCTTGTAGGATTTTATCCTGACCCTATCAAATCCATCGAACTTCCATTTGTCCAAGCTCGGAACACGTCCATAGTGAGCGTGATCTTTGCGCTGTGTTTGATAATGCTCTATATATCAATACTTTGGGAGTAGTGATGTTAGAATATAATACATTATGAAAAAAAACAAGACCTATGTGGAGTACGAATTTTCTTTTGAGATGGGATGGTTTTGAGCTAGAAAAAAAGATAAACAGACTATACAATACATAATACAAAAATATCAAGACGTAGAGATAGTCAGAACAAGAAGTCGTATAAAAACTTCGGTGACTATTCCTTCACCCCATTGACTTATCTTTAGGTCAGAATAATGAAGGTTACCTTGAGACAGAGTACGATGACGAATCATAGTCACTTACTTAACAGTCATTTTCAAAGAAAAGTCATATGTTTATTAATGACTCATCATTACCTGTAAAAAAGTGAGGTAAATGCAAACTATGGTAGCTAGTAAGGTGTGTTGGTTAATGCTGAACCTAAATGCGTGTGCTATTTTACTTTTCGCTATGTTTCTTTGCGTCACGTTTAGTTTCAAGTCTATGTTGCAATATGCATGTATATTTTCTATCGCATCTGTGCTTTTATAAATATGACACTTATCGTTGATTCGTCAGTACATAACATGTATTGCAAGATCGCAAATCTGAACTAGGCCTATGCGCATTTTGTCAAATCAAGCAAAACTTATCCAGAAGCCTGAAGATTTGGGGAATGACATTATGGTGGAAATTGCACAAGAAAAGATACTGTGTGAAAACATAGAAACATATAAAGAATGATGAACGGAGCGACACCAACTGCAGCAATGGAGAGATTAACAGCAGTAACTGAGGCAACGACAGGGATGTGATATCGAATGTAAAGTGGATACAGACGCATACTCTTCTCCATTAGTGGAAATTGATCCCACCTTTCGGCGAAGCTTTCTTTGATGCTAAGCCGCCTTACAGGGGGTTAAAAGAATCAAACAAATACGAAAAAATCAGTATATTTCAGGGCTACCAATATCTCCAGGACACAGATTAGTCCATTGCCGAAATGGTTTATTTGTATATTTTACGTATTTTTGTGTTTGTTTGTATTCTCCAAATAAAATCTTTTTTTCTCATATGTATGTTTTATTTATGTGTTACAGTAGTATGTCTATCAATACCTCCTACCTTTGCTTGTGTAGTAATGTGTGCTTTTGTGTGTTGATATGGATGTATTTTTGTATGCAGTATAGTGTGCTTGCTGCGCTGTAGTGTGTTTGTTTGTAAAATGTAGAGAGTTTTTAAGGAAGGCACAATATTTCGTTCATGTGTTTTGTTCTTTTATGAAGTATATAATTTGCGTAATGGAAGATTAACCTCACGCCCATCTTTTAGGCATGCATGTGGGAGTGTCTGTTAATCTGATCTGTATTCTTTGACACACCAGAGCTTAAATATTAATAGGATACCAAAAAAAGTTTCCTGTGCTCCCGGAACATGCTAGTCGCCTGCTGGACATACTGACCAAGGAGTAATCTGTTCTAAACGACACAATGAAAGTGAGGAAGAGAAAAAGAAGAAATGGATACTACCCCATGTAATGATTCAGCAGACCTGTAATGTTAAAAACCGTTGTGAGGACATCAAAGCACAGACATCCACAAAGTAGAATGAGGGTACCACATGCATAGAACCGGGTATGGGAGCTACCATTGCAGTGGCAGTCAATATCAGAGTGACTACCGTAGCATCTACAAGCACGACGTCATGGGCCGAGGAGCATAGCTTTCAAAGTTCTTCAATCGGAGGATTGGGGCTCTGAAGCCACCAAATAACATTCTCCACTACCTGTCTCCATGAATTGATGATATGCATATAGATGGAGAATACGGTATATGCATGTTGCAATGCATTCGTGGTGTGGCCACTATAGCAATGCATAGGCCTCTTTAGACTTTCAAGATCTCTAGAGAAGGGACTGCTTATTATGCCGAATATACGTGCTTATATTTGTGTTTTTTGTGTCGTTTCAGATAAAACCCATTTATCTTGCAACAAAACGTGCACTTGTATATAAGGGTATAATTCTGTAATAAGATCACTTTCTACCCTTGCATGTGATAGTGTGTTTTGCATGTTTGCGATATATGCATGTGTTTTTCTTTTATTATGTTTCTCTACAAATAATTGCTACCCTTATCGAATGCCTATATGAATGCAATAAAATTAGAAGTCTTTTAGGTACGTGTGATATTTATTTTCAATTCTGAAATCTTGTAAGTGGCACTTATTTTGAGTGAGCGCTATTTACCTTCATGCTCGTGCTGCATGCACATGTTCATCGGTCATACATTCGTAGTCTATCGGACAAGAATGACCGAAGACAACACCTGTAAGAACGAAACTTTGCAGGAAGCGATTATATTATAATGAGCTGACTTAGAAGGAAATCTGATGGACTTCAAATAGCCAAAGACCTCATTAAAGAATTATTACAGTGATAAGACGAATCAAGATGACTTCCAACGAATGAATGAGAACTGGACCAAGGTCCAGGAAACATCTACGAAGATGAGTCATCCCGACTGGTTCCCTGCAGAAGGAAAGAAAAAGGTGAAGCTAATAGACTCGATAAAGAGACGGTGGAAGAGATACAGATCATGCATAAAACAAAAGAGAGCACTGAGTCCGTCTTCATGACAAATCAACTCTCTGGACGAGATAATATTTCCCTAATGCCAAAAAGGCTAGTATCTGGGTTGTGTTTATATCTCTTTGTATGTTGATAAATTAAACTAAAACTTAAAATATTTTATCATTATTCTTCACATTTGACGCATAACTCCACATAGACCTTAACAAATTGTTTTCAGACCCTAAATATCGTGATCATGTTAATTTCCATTTCATATACCTTTGACCCAAAATGTCTTCAAAAATGTTTATTTCTAATTTGCTCCCTTCCATATCATTTCCATGTTGATTTTTTTTGAGCCGCAGTTGACACATTTTAAATAAAATAGTTGGGTTAAGGTTAATCCCCGTTTGACCCCACGCGAAACTTATTATTCCTTACATTGATCCGCGTGTAATAAATACGGACACTAAGTGCTATAAATAGACCTTGTTCTACTCAGTTACTTTACTTCATATTCTTTTCTAACTTATCACAAGGAAGTAAATATAAACGACTGGTTGAAACAGGAATATTAAGATAAGCATATACTGAATGTAAAAAGACAGTTGTCGTCAGGACAGTGGCAAGCAAAGGAGGCTTAATATAAGGTGGTCAGGTATGTAAGCAGAATATACCAGGTTATTTCAAAATCAAATCAATCTGCAACCATTCTTAAATCATATAATACGTAAAATGAAATATTACCGCTTTATTAAAGTCAATTATTTAATTTGCAAAAGAAATTCAAACAATTACGGGTTTATACCAATCAGGTTTTGTCACACAAATGCTATGCATATTTTTGAATCCCAGCAGTGCATGAATTCTAGAAGAATTATTCGTATGAATGACGCACAGACAGACCATGCAGGCACTTCTAGTCCTTTTTAAAGTAAAACTATATGCTATTTTATCTTACTGTTCAGTAACGATATAGATTTTTTAGCAACATGAACACTGACAATGCAAATAAAAATAATAATAATAATAATAATAATAATAATAATAATAATAATAATAATAAAAATAACTATTATAAAAATAATAATAATAATAATAATAATAATAATAATAATAATAATAATAATAATAATAATAATAATAATAATAATAATAATAATAATAATAATAACAGTAATAATAACAATAATACTAATAATGGAAATAGTGATAATAATAATGAAAACAATAATAATCTTATTAATAGTAAATAAATACTAAATAATACTAAATAAATAGCAAAATTAGTAACATTACTAGTAGTTGGTGTAGTTGTTGTTGTAGGGTTTATCGCCGTTTTTCAGCATAAGATAGCCTATACATGGCGGCCAATATCAATGCTGGAGGAAGAACCCTGAAAAACCTAGGAAAGAACCACCGACTCACAAAAAACTACTGGCACTTATAGTAGTATTCCTAGTCACGAATCGGTGAAATTAAATGAATTTCTGAAAACTTATTGACTCACATCTAAATGAGAGGCGATAGCGATATGTCTATACAAGCACATGTGAAGATAGAAATATAGAGGTTTACAAACGCAACGTTTTTGTGTTTATTTGTTTGTCGTAACTATGTTTTGTATTTGCCTTAGAAAAAGACTCATTAAGAGTCGAAAGCGCTTAGGCTAGTTAGTTACTAGTTTCGTACTGTTCGTTGTCAGTCTATTGCATCTATTTTAATTAATCCCTGACAAACGTGATCCCTTGGTGGATCCAGTACGCTTGAGAGGGTTGTTATTCGCCATATGATTTGTATTCTTTATATATATATATATATATATATATATATATATATATATATATATATATATATATATATATATATATATATATATATATATATATATATATATATATATATATATATAAAGTATATTAACGTTTTAAATTATATCCCGTAGATGAAATGAGATGATAATCCCTGGATTCTGACAAATTTGGATATGAGTGCCAAGAAAGAAACCGCTCATTTTTATTTAGATTTAGATGAGTAAGTGATTCGTTACCTTTATTTTTTTATTTTTGCAATGTATTTATATTTTCCTTCGATGAGAACATGCGAATTTTTCTAGAGAGGAACAATCAGCATTTTGTGTCTTCATATAGGTAATATCATCATCTCTCGTTAGACACAGAAAATAATGAAATTATTGCTTTTTGTCCTAAACAACTCAGAAGTATTAGTCTCTCGCGGCATTTGTTTCAATAAAAGCTGATATATATATATATATATATATATATATATATATATATATATATATATATATATATATATATATATATATATATATATATATATATATATATATATATATATATATATATATATATATACGCATTTAATGTACATTTTTCCGATCGATCATTTGGCATTGTCGCAAACCTACCCTCTGTATATATATGTACATTTGTGTATGTTATATTAAACTCAGCAAGTTGATGAAATAACCAACACGTGAAGCAATTTCATGAAAATGTCTGAAGAAATTAATAAGGTTAGTTCATGATCTCACGAATGCCTATATCGCCCTTGTACAAAATATAATTTTCTGCTACAGTTGAGCACCTTTAGGTGTGTGATTCAGAATTGTTTTTACCTACTCAGCAGTTTGGGCAATGCATTGCAATGTAATGAAAGCACAATTCTTTGAACACTGAGTGTATCTGTTGAAATCTAACGACATCAACATCAACATCTAAATACTAACTATTTTACTTGTTACCGACTCGAAAGGAAGATTCGGAACAGGTCTTATATTTCACTATTAATTTGAAGCCTTTCTTCCAATTGGTCCGACATTGTTTGCTCTACAGATATTCTTTTCTGAAACCCCGTCTCCGACACCTTGATCGTTTATTAACTGGGTCATGGAATGACAGTGTCTCATATTGTTTCATGTCTGCCTCTGTGGACAATGTTTAAACGGTTTCCTGCATTCCTACATTTAAACTGATTCCTCCACGATTCTATTACGATTTCCTAGTTTCTTCCTCCACCATTAGTGCTGACCGCCATCTATAGCCTATCGTGTCCTGAGAAATATCGTTAAATCCCACAACAGCTGAGAGTATCAGAGGGGACATCATAAATATCTTTGAAATGTCAAAGATCCAACCGTGAACAAAGCACTACATCACAAAGAGGGCATTTTGAAAAGTAGCTACTTACAAGCTTTCTCACATATCTACATTCCGCGAATCACTGATTCTAACCATTGTAGACAGACAAGAGATGGCAGAGCGCTTTAGACCAATTGGCCACTTGTCCCACCCACTGCCTGACGGTTAATTTTTCATTGTTTTACCACGAGTTCAGTGTATCGTGGCTGTGCTCATTTCGCACCCACACATTGTTGATGAATACCCCAAAACGTTTGATAAATTTCTAACGTTCGGCCGAGAGCGTGATTGTTGCTGATGGTCCCGATATCTGGCTAGGTGTCTGTGCCAGTCTGGATGGTTGGCGACAAGTCACAATTGGCGGATGATGGAATGTCAAGTCTGTAATATGGTGGTTTGGTTAATACAATTGTTTACTACACGAGCAGCGAGTAGCATATATCTGTAAACGTTATGTAATGTCGCTTGCATCGAAGCAAACTCGAAATTTCGATATTTGACTGTATTTGAATCTAACACTAGTTGTGCTCCTTTTTCTCATACCTGGATCATATTTTAATTAGTTTTATGTTTACATTTTCAAAACACAAACAACAAACTTAATTACAGCAGGAATGATACAAACATCGAATGCAATAATGCATATGCAAACAATAATGAATATTGAGACGTGTTAGAGGTACCCTAAAGTGGTCGTTGTCAACGTCCGATTGAATCATCCACAAATCTTAACGAGATAGAAACAATAAGAAATTGCACAATTAAATGAATGCATTCACGTTAAGACAAGGTATATAAATTTCTACAATTTCAATGTAGCTAATGATAAGGCTTGAGAATGACATACGTTTAATATTTGATAATATTAGTTTACCTAAATAAATTCATTTAAAACTTGGAGTGTTCATCTTGTGATGTCTTGGACTAGTATGTTGGTCTGTGCGAGACATCTTAATGCTTGTACCTATTCATTTCTTAGGTGGTAGTGGAGTCGCATTATACTTGATGCAGTTTATAAACAATGATATATGGTAACACATAAAAAAATCAATTCTAAACACATACAGACAGAAAAAAATCTAACGAAACTTAATAAAAGTATATCATTATTACATCATTCTAACAGTAACATGATATACAAATTAGGTTTGCATCTGGATTAAAGATATGTATCATTAAAATATAACCCTAAAAGAGTAGAACGTTTAAAATATACTCACTTGCTTTGAAATGGTAAGGTATCGTTGTTTGTTTTTCGTTACGGCAGATTGGCAACCTTGATATTTTTAATCATTTAAAAATAATCCAATGTTAGCATGGAACACGTTACGTTTGGTCAAATATTTCATAGTGAACTCCATTAAGCGTTTTTTCAAACCTGTTAGCCATTCTGACATAAAACATTCATTGCTTTGCTAATGATTACTTCTAATAAGGTATTGTCATTAGTCTTCAATCAATTGAGTTTCAATTTAATATCTAAACATTTTAATCGGCCTTTAAATGGAACTACACCAGTGAAATGCATTTAGAACTAGAAAATCAGTTGGAAAGCCGGATTTCCAGCTGCACAAATGCTGATTTAGATCATACTGGTCAACAGCAAACATAGTTCCAAAATAAATGTTGTCAAACGTTACTACTTCCGGGACACTGAGAACGAAAATGATGCTTAAAATTGTTGATTGGCTCTAGTTTTAAAGATCTGATACTGGATACTAATCTTGACTTCGGAATGGAGTAGGATAAGTGAGTTATAAATAGAACGAATATCGCCTACAATTGTGAATGGTGTGTCAAAGACGAAAAAGTGGACTGTGTATTATCTAACCTTTCCATAAGCTATACGCCCAGCTCACAACGGAGAACGACTGCCGGTTCCTGATGCACCATAATAATTCTCACCTTTGTCAGACGAGGACGGTGAATAAGATCAAACTACTCCTGGACAATCAATATCACATGACCAACATTTTCTCCCATCCTCCTCCGCTAACCCACAATTCACAACACAAGATAAATTGAATGACCTTATCAGGGATTTTTGGACAATGACAATGTTTTGTCAATTCAAGCTGCTTATGCAGTCCATATCAAGGAAACATTTCAGTTGCAACCAACATCATTGGCAGATTTGTGGCGGGTTGAATGTTCTTGCTCTCTTTCTTTGTCTTCAGATTGCATGCACCTAGTACCGCTGGTTTCTACGTGATAATCGTTCGAGAGATCCCCAATACATCAGGACAGATTGACCGCTACTACAGTCTTTGAAACCAGCGAAGAAAAGAGTAAAGGAAACATTATTGTAAAGACAATTATGATCTAGTTTTGGTTTTCTGCTCATATTTGATGTATTTTCGTATCTTCTCTGCTTTTCGACTTATATTAGAGTGTACTTTTGTGCTGAAATTATGACCATGCATCTTCGTTAAAGGATAAGTGCACACCGTGGTTCACATGTCTAAGCACTACTGTAAATTAATATTAATATTAATATGATGTAAATATATAAAGGTGCATAAAAATCTATATTGAGATATTAAACAAGATATAAATCCATAAGATATAAAACCGGTTTAACTAATCGATGTATTTTTCTGTCTTACTGGAGGACTTGGTGTAAATAGATCTCAAGTGTCAAGCATGAATTTTACAAGATATCTATAAGAGATCTACTGGCAAATTTGACGATAATTTATCAAATAAATAAAACATGGATGAAATTTCAAATGGAGTATACGAATACAGAATACGTCAAGCACAATCTTAAATGTAGAAGAACAAGAAAACAATAATAATAAATAACTATGATGAATATGATGGCAATGTTGAGTTGGAGGTTATATGTATGTTCGCTTTTATTGCCCCAATATATATATATATATATATATATATATATATATATATATATATATATATATATATATATATATATATATTTTGCATGTAAAGCAGTTGTGAAACAGCCACTCTTCCACAAACAACTGGAACAATCACAAGAGCTATACTATGTTCAAACACAGTGAATAATATGTATGGTCTTTATTTGTTTGAAGAATCTGTCATGTAAAAATGTTTGTATTTCCCTATGTCCTACGTATATCAAATTTATCTACGTTTAGTGTTATGTCTCATGGATATCTAAAACTCTTCGGAATTGCTTTTAACAATAACAATAATACGGTCACGTTAAATATTTGAAATTTAGCGCTTATATTGTGAGCCTATGAACATATTTTGTGCAACCTTATAAAAATGGTTTGCCTTTGTAAGAAATAAAGTTTTTATTCATCAATGTGTAATTAAATTTTGATATATTTTTATTCATGGTTTTTGTATGGTTATACATTTCCGTAAAATTTAATCACAATGGTCACGTGATAGATAAATGATAAACAGTTGCAGATAGTATGGCTGATTCAGTGATTCTTACTATATTTTAATAAAATTGTCAGGAGTAGTCTTATGTATAACACTCGTTTGACATAAACCTGCATAGGTCAAAGATTTAAATAATTGCTATATATGTGAATATTAAAATATAATGCAAAAGAACTAGATTTAAAATAGTCTGTACAATGAAAGATCATTATTGTCTTTTTTGTTTATTGAAGTAAACAAAGATTTGAATACGAAGCTGACAGTGTAAATGCAGCGAACAAACAACTAAAACGTGATGATGAGGAAATCATAAGGTTCGAACAATTTTCTTTATTGATCTTGATTATTGCCTTTTGAAATTATATGAAAACATTTATCTACGTTTTAATGCTCTTGTTATCTGTAAATACTGTTTTGATTGGTTGAATATCCCCCAATTAACTTAATTTAAAATATGTATGTTTGTAAGTGGGTTACCTTTTATCATTGCCTTATATTAACGTGATATATACTTTAATTGATAATAATGTTCCACACTTAGTTGGCAAAAAGACGGACATGGTGTATTGGAATTAAATAATATAAACGATAATGATAGGAATCTATGAAGTTTTATGCCAATCTGAAAGCTTACTTGTTTTCTTTTACTAAGTAGTATATTAATTTTGAGTCTTTTTTATCGAGGTTGCAAATAGTGTGAACTGGAGTTTTGGTTTAGGGCAATGATATAGGTCACGGTCTCCTATGCATCTTTGCTTGATTTTCATTATCATTTGCTATGGTATGCCAATTTCACAGTAAATAATACAACTTTAATTAATATAGAAGAAAGTAATCGAAGAAAGGCGAAATAATACTGCTATCCTTTGGTGAGTTTTAAAACGTACGCTCTAGCTGCTCACTATGGCGTTCAAGTGAGTGATTATATTGAGTTTGAACAAGTTATTTACTTGCAAATGTTCAGTAGTGCCAATCAGTCAATAGCGGACGTAACCGCTATTATCACACTATTTAATTGCCATGATAAAGTACTGAGTCAGTCCCAAATTATGGATTGCAACAATACTACACCTACTTTTACTGCTGCGAAAATAAATTTACTGATCGATTCTAATCGTTGTGGTAGATAAATTGTTACTGCTGGTAGAGAATCTTTTTTGTACAGGCCGATTATCTGTTATGCTAAATTGATGAAAATATAAAAGAATTACCGCAGTTTGAATAAATGGCAAAAATGCAAACATGGATGCAAATAATATTTTCAAACATTTTATGGAAAATTCGGATCTTGGCGTTATTGTGCCATTGGATTTGAGTGTAAAAATATTACAAAAAATATGAAATAATTGTTTCGTTTGAATACGTCATAAACAATACTGAAAAAGGCTCAAAAGATGTAAAATGCATTTTCGAATACAAAATCTAATCAATTAATTAACCCAGATTTAAATTTTGACAGAAACGGTGTAACTTATGGCTAATATGTTCCAAACAAGCCGATAATCATAAGTCGCTATTATTGAAGAAAAAAGTGATCTTATCAAGAATAGGTCACAAAACAAATGATGACGATATTCAAATGGCAAGAAAATATAGTAGCCTAAATAAATAGCACCACTTCTATAAGTGATACAGGTAGAAAATAATGAAAGTACACGAGTGACCAAATGAAAACGCTTCTACACAATTCAGACGAAAATTATCACTAGAGACTCCGCTCTTAGTAATAAAATGATTTTACAACCACCATTGTTTGAACTACTTGGAATTATATAGGACTGCTATTTGTCTGCACCTGGGGAAACTAATGCGTGCAACATCGCGCAACTAATCTAGTGTCACGTATTGATTTATTACAATTTCGGACACAATTTATTTTCACAACAATGAGGCGTTATTATATAGCCTCTGTGAATGAACAGTCAGTAGACACCAAGAGACATAACCATTGAATACGGCATTTGTGGGAGAAGAATTGTAAGTTGTTCCAACAAATACGGAATTACCACCAATTTGTTTTCTATTAAAATGTATTAAGTTTATGAATTGCTTTACCATTTACTATAGTAAAAGTTAGTGTTAATACCGCTGACAAATATCAATCGATTAATATCAAGAGATGAAGAACTCTATCTGATTACATAATTGTTGTGGTCTTCATGCAACAAACATTATTGTTTTCATTGCATAGTGTTGCCTCCTGGAAAAATATTGTACTCTTGTAGGCTCGAACGCCACAGAAACAGTTTATGCAGACATTCATAGACGAATCACATTCCGGAACAGAAAGACCAAATACTGAATACGTCCATACGAGCTCACACTCAGTTAAGGCATTTAAATGAAATTCGTGGACACCAAAATGGTTCCTTTTCAAGACCAGTTTTCGTTTGAGCTGTCAATATTTCCAATGACTATTTTACAAGTTGTTATTATATCGTGTCTTGCACTTCATGATTACCTTAACGACTCCAATAATTTTAACATGTGATGTCATCAATGACAGTATGAAAACGATGTGTGTGGCTATTCATATTTATATATTGGTTCGGTTTATATATTTGTGGTAAAATATTATCAATATATAATATATTAAACAAAGATTTAATATTTAGATATAATGATAATTTTGGATGGACGTGTAGATGTGTTAACGAGAGCAAACCTGTTTAAGTTCCACTTAACAAAACGAGCCTTTGGATACGATGCTCAAAATAAATATGCCTGAGTGCTAAATTTAACCAAGACACTATCATTATGAACATCACCAATGTGAATCGTTGATAGACTCATTTAAAATGATTGGGATTATGTGCGTTTTAATCGTTTTGAGAGCGATAACTACAGTTATTGGGTATACAGCCAACCGCAATTACATTACCATCAACAGACACAATGTAAACTCAGGCTACTATAAGTAATAACAAAGCCGCTGAACAACAGTTGTCCGATTCGGACGAAGATCATCAACGAATAACAGAATTAGCTATTGCAAGTTTGGTAATGAAAATTTACGATTTGAAAAGCTCATATAGAAAATCAATATCGTCTTTATGGTTACATAAAGGCCCAATACAATGATACATCACATTTTTCCACTTTTAGCAAAGCGAATCAAGCTGTTGCAAAAAGTGATGGCTTTGTGGGTTATATCAAAGGCAGGCATCATAAATGGCTTTAGAAAACGTAGTCGTTTATAACTGTTCATGCTCATCTTTCTTTGACACCCGTTGTTTATAAATCATGTAAAAAGCTTCGATTACGATGAAAAAGTCGTCACCTGAAAACATAAATATGTCTTTGATTAATCGGTACAACAGGAAGACCACCACCCGTCCATAAACTAATCATAATGTACTAGCGTTTTCAAAATTTATTCATGCATAATTGTAGTCGCTGTACACGAAATGAACTTGCACCAGTTGTAACTCATACACCTGAACATATTTTTGCGAACAGTTTATCGTCATGAAGACCCTGAACCGACTGAATTTACTATGTGATGACCCCTAATCAGTTATTATATTTCGACTAGTACTGACTTGCACAATCACTGGAAATTGTTAATTATTTAATCAAGTGCATTAAAGCCCTTCATCTACCACTGTCTTATTCGTCTGCACAAATACAAACCTAGTTATATGGGTCATTATGTGGTCATACGTTTGTTAAACCATTGCACCAATATAGTAAACACGTTTCTTTTACATTAAGTTACTTTTAGTAATATTATAAAATAATAATCAATAATTTGGATGCCATTTGCATAGACCAGCTGTTGATATGGATGTAGTCAGGTATGCCACCACTGACGATTTGATCAAATAATTCAATCGCGATAGTGTTGATGTCCTCCTAATGAACTAATATTTCAAACTGGAACTGGTTCATTGCAAAGATTAAATTGACATCTACATGCAAAGTGTTGTTATCATGTTGAGTGTCGCTGTTTCAATTAATCTTGATGTCATTAGTGAAATTCGAAGACTCCAGCACTTTGATGTTTCGTTTCGGTATATCGTATAATATGTTGATAATGTTTATGAAATAACTATTCGCTAATGTGGTAGATTCGTTGAAATATTGACTAAAAATGATTTAAAAATATGATGCTAATGTAAATGGAAGAATATTACTTGATGTGATGGATGCTTTAGAGACACCTAATAGAAGCATATAAAAGGTTCGTGATTTTTAATCTAAATTGTACAAGAAATATAGTGGGCTGTGGTGTATACATGTAATAGCGATAGATAATTCATTGTATCGTAAATTAAGGGAATGTGTTACAGACGGTGGTGTTAAGAAAGTTTCGTATGTACGGTATAATTATCATTAGACGTCTGAAGCGATCGACTCGTCGAGGAAATATACCCGAGAGACATATTCAGAACTGATGTTCTTGGCCAAAGAACAATTATTTGGAATGTTTAGAATGATCGTTTTATACAATAATAATTGATGTAATCGGTATAGTTTATAATTTAAAGATTTATATATCCCCTGATCTCATAATTGCTGGTGATTTATAATTTCGAAAAGTATATATTTTGTATGAATCTAAGATAGGCTTTATTTCTTGCTCATAATAGGGGTCGTCACATGGACGTTCAATTGTTCTATACAGTCATATTACTAATAGACAATTTATGATGGAACTTTATTGTTATATAAGTGACACAATTATCAAAACCGAAAATCAAATGCAACATCATTAGAAGAACCGTGTTGCTCATGATTTATAAACGCGTATGTGGTTGTAGGTGATATTGTCGGACCTATACTGTTCGTCTTTGAAGTGACACGAATGACGGTAACGACAATCTCAAATGTGCACTAATCGAAATTATTGTTTGGGCTATATCGATAATAACCAATGTCTCTGATGGTGCTGGACAAAAAATTTAGATACTATTTTATTTACGAATATTAATTCACAACTGCTAGTATCTCATTGTATTTTCAATACGATCATAAAACTGACTTTGGTCGCAATCGCTGATAAAATATTTAGCATGGGCGGTCTTGAGATTATGTTGGTGAATGTAAAATGTTGTAGGTAAGGAACATTAGGGTTACGAATTTACAGAAAACGCTCATCGACTACTTGACATGACATAGATATGCACAAATTGAAGGAGACCACAAATAGTAAGCATTATCCAAATTATTGCTTAAGTAACTATAGACTGATAGTTACTTCGTAAAACTCATGAAAGTGGCCACAGATTTAACTACACTTTTAATCAAATTTTTAACCGCTTAAATTTACTGGGTAAACATTTTCAAAGTAAACGATCAATCACCTTCTTTTTTATTTTATTGTTGTCTGGCAATTATTACTTATTATGTATTACCCTATGTTGCTTACAAAGTCGTGTGGCGGAGACCTTTATAATCATGTCAATGGGAATAGAAGGTAATAGTCTGTATCAACACCAAAATCCATAACTAATATAATACGCTACTTTCATTTAACACAATATATATTCTAATTTATCGGGAATCATTTAAGAAAATATATTGCAAATCAATTCTTCTTATAATTATTTCAGCTACTTCCTTTTCTGCAATATAAGTTCATATAATCACGGAAAAAAATACGTGTACCTGACTTCTACTTCATGTTAATGATTCCTGACCTTTTCTGTTCTTAGAGAAAGTGGCGAAGTTAAGAAGAAAAAGAATGTGTTCCGAAAGATAGCCAAAGATGTGGTTAAAATCCTGCCTCAAGAAAAGGAGAGAGCTTATGAACAGTCAAAAACGTAAGTTAGAATTTATAACAGATATGTAAGTGGAATTCCAAAAAGTGGGTAATGTATAATTGTTTGTGTATTATTAGTTTAAATGTGTAATTATATATATATATATATATATATATATATATATATATATATATATATATATATATATATATATATATATATATATATATATATATATATATGCCTTAGTATTCAGTTCACAACATTTGTACATAAAAATATTATCGTGTGCTGTTTTGTACCATGCACATTAATAAATGTTACTTGCAGTTTATTAATAAGCCCTATGAAAAATATAATTATCAGTTCTTTAAGTTTATCAATTTATTTAATTGTTAATAAAGCATTTGAATACAAAAGAAATATTCCCAAACTCTTTATACAGTCATCAACGACTTATGTAAAAGCAGACTCTGTAGTATTGGAGTAAATACCAGTAATTAAGGTGACTAGATTTATGAAGGTATTCAAGATCATAAGGAAACCATAATCAACCTATCATTTAAAATACATCTCATGTTTAACACAGTATTTGAATGACAAACGTATTTACCGAGATAAAGAAAACTGTAATGTCATAATGTTGAACTGCTATCGAACGCATTTATTTACAAAAACACTTACGTTATCCAGCAACCAATTTTTGATCTCTATATCAAGAAACCCCCTACCATCCACTGAAAAGTTTATGAGTTTTAAACACACACAGTCAATACTTCCTCAAACTTATTATCACAGAAGTGGAGGACGAGTTGAAAGTAAATCAAGTAGAATAAATACAGACAATCGCACTCACGGATATACAAACATACCCTCACAATCGTAGGCAATGTTTGTAGGCTCATTATTATACCCTCTGAAAATACAAACAATAAAATTAATGGGTTTTTATTAAATTATTTTGCAAGAACAGCACAAATATACACAAATATACGCAAATACTTACATATACAAATGTAAATAATTATCAAATATGACAATTATATGTCTTTCCCCGAGATGTCGGTGGCCCGTGAAGAGAGTATTTGGGATTGTTTGCCAGCGCTTGCACAATCTGGATCAGGCACATGAGGCTGATTATCTTTTCAGCCAACATATCTGATTGCAGACCACTGGTCTAAAACATGGCTCTATAACCTCTTGTTCAGAGTTTTACTTACATTATTCCTTCTTCTCTTGCATCCAATCTGATGCTTACTGTTGGCGAATCTTTTCTTGGATTCGTATCCAATTTTACTTGAACGTTTAGAATTGCCTCTCCTCTTTTGGCGTTTAATTTTTAATCTCTCATACATCTCGACATTTTTCTACTCCACCAACGAATAGTTTATTTGTATACCATGTCCATTTATCAACACTGAGAAATTCTGCAACATTTTTCAGAGATGTGTTTTTTTCTGAAAGATGATCTTATTGGGTAAAACTTTATATTCACCACCAGACCTAGGAAGTGCTGCACACATCCCGTAAGCAGATAGTCTTCATCAGCAAGTCAATTTTGGAAGGATAGGTTGATATTGATTTACTTTATTTGCTCTACACACGGCTGACAACTAACAGCACAAATTTCAAACACGTAGTCCTATAAACACCGATCTGAAGGGACGAATCCTCATACAGAATACAGCACTGTTATACAATAACAAATTAACAAGTGACACCGACCTAAGATAAACTATTTCTGATCTGTTATGCTTTTTACTTAACCTTAACCTAGGGTTATGAAGAGTGTCTTAACACACAATCTACCAAGACTAACACACTATAGCCAACAAGTACATTTAATAAGGGAAGAAGTTTTAAGTTACTGGCTATTTCTTCGTACGATAACTACTATACAGTAAATTAAAACGTACAACAAATTCCCGGATGGGGTCACTTGATCACCTTCCTACAGATAAACGTTAAATATTATATGCCTAAAATCACTTTCTCTAGTAAAGCCTTAACAAGAATCAATTATGTTTTAATAACGGACAGTAAACAAAAATGTTTACATAGAACTGCATTCCTAGTCCTGAGTCGAGGTCAGCAAAATATACAATAGTTCAACTACTGGCTGTCAGATATCGTGCTTTGCGCTGTACATCATTACGTTTAATATTACGTGTATACTTCCAAATTTAGAAACGATACTGTAATTGTAGTTTTGCTTTTATTATAAAAATAACATAGAATGAAAGGAAATCTTATGGGATAAAGTGTATGAATCACTGCTTTGAGAAATATGGCTGCGTATAGAATATACTTAGCAGCAGCTTGGTTGGTCCCACCATCTTGAAGCCATCGACAGAGGTTGCAGCCGTGCGTAGTTTATATTAGTTAACTCAGTACAATAACACATTTTGAGCATGAACGTGTAGGCGGATCTGCGGTTTCTTGACCACATTTGCGGTCGCACGTCGTTATTAAGTAGTCCTCGTTATCCGTGACAAACACATTTCAAACAGGTTAGTATGGGCCAATCTCGTGGTTTAAAACTTAGATCGCCCGTATAATTACATGCGCGTGTGCATGCAAACATGTGTGTGAACAAACTTTAAACCATTCACATAAACATAATGTAGATACACTTATATTGAATAATGTTATTTCGTTAAAGTGGAATAATATATTATAGGATGCTGAAATATCCAGAAAGAAAATATCTCTTGATCGAGACACTTAACATTATCTCGAGTGAATGACGTAGATAAAAGAGAGCGAACCTAAACTGAAGTTGGTAAGAATTTATTCGCGATCTTTGCCGTGATACATTGCATTGAGTTCCTTGCGCGACCACAGGACAAAGTACGAAAACGAGGATAATGTCGTTGTTGATGATTAGTGGAAAATAATGGACAGCTGAGATTGATGAGCACGAGAGGTTAAGCTGTATGAAGTTAAAGACACTCCAGATCCAATGATCTTGACAACCAGTAACTATGGCCACATACGAGGCTCATCCATTCGATCTCAAAACTACACCGAATATGTCAGCAAATAGCATACTGCTTTGACACTTGTTGAATGGTAAACTCCTCATTTTAGCGAATACATATCTCCACGTGGCATTTTCAGTCTCAAAGGAGCATAACATTTATTAAAATAAGCTATACCTGTGTATCTGGCAATAGTCAAAATATATGCAGCCATCATATACATAATTATATACAGTCATGTGTGACAGTAACAACCTATACTACATATTTATCTCTTTAGGTTGACACAGGTGTAAGGTTGCACTATGTGCTCATGACAAGGGCGCTGCTGTATAAGTTTGTTCTGATATTTAGATTTTGAATCGCGGTCTAGAAACAATTTGTCCCCTTATTACTTGAGCAGACGATTGAGCTGGGTTTGGTTGCCCGCCATAGGAAAGTCGAATTTGGCGTTTATTGTCGGTTTCAATTACCTTAGAGGCACTTATCAACTACATAACAGGCACATATCAATTACCTAACAGGCAAGTTTACTGCACTGAGAGTTAGAATTTAGTGAAGCTTCCTCTGATTGATACTGAATGTCATTTGCCCCTTAGTGCTCAAAAAGAAATATCTGAAAGAAATATATTTTGAGGTACAACTTTGTCGAGATGTCTCCATTTATATGCAACAATCCAAGTGACAAATATTAAGGTATTGTATAGACACATGTAACATACAACATGCTTTTCAAGTTGACACCTCATAATCGAAAATTGCATAGTGTGTCTAGCCTTTAGCGCAAAATGAACATGGCTTTATCCGGCATGCTTACGAAGATATCAAACAATGACGTGACAGTGATAAGTTACACGTTGCAGTCCGGATGTAGAGTTTTCATTCAATTCTAGCAATAATGTCCCAATCAAATGTCGACGGGAAAGTGCTGATGTAGTCTGCAGCACGTGTTGCCAGTGTTAGGCCGCGTAAACCAAGTTTGTATCTATCTTGTTCTTTCAGGAACAACTTTAGTCGCATAAACGTGTCTTTGTTTCACCGCAAATAGACAGGGATAGTCACCACGACCGACATATAATTATACATATGATCCGACCCCTATAAACGCATTTATCAGCAAATCACAGTTCCTTAATGGGTCACTTACAGAACCACTAATTATTTGCTCGTCGATGAAACATAAAAGAACATCTTACTTAGCAGATGTTTTGGTAACGCACTTTGCCCCGAGGTTGTTTTTATTTGCCTCAATATTAAATATGTAAGAATAATAGTTATGGTACATTTATACTTTGCATATTTCTCAGTCGTGTATTATCCTTAATTGGCATGATGTGCATACTTGTCCATTTTTGAAATCACTCTTTATTTTTTTCTTTCGACAGAAGACCCGTTATCCTGATCCAAGTTTGTGTGTATATGTGTGTGAATGTGTGCATACTAGTTTTGCATGTATTGGTGTTGTGGCATACTGATGAAGATATGTGCAAACAAATCATTTGGGACTTTAGTTACGTCTCCGAACATACGTTAGTTCACAAACTAAATGTATCTATCTAGCTGAATTTTAGTATTTCTAAGATCCATCTTGACTGGTTATCTTAACATTTCCATCATTTGTAACATGATTAATATCGAAAGAAATTTATCTAGAACAAAAGGTGTACCATTGCGAAGGTATATCTCAGTTCTGCACCAGCTCTCTAAATGTTAAATAACAATGTCGAGGAACACTGTGTATTATTTTTATTAGCAAGGTAGGTTATATAGTAGAAATATTTAGAATTATTTATTGGAAGGTGCAAATAGTCGGGAGTTAATAAGACTTCTGACACGTGAAAAAAACTAATTGATATACAATTGTTTTTGTTCTGCGATATGACGCATACGACAACATTGAAACAAACTTCGTTGTTAATAAATTTTGTTACCAACCTTATTTTTCAGACACAAACAAAAATTGAAAGATGAAAATATAGATTGGAAGGAAAGGTGCGTATCTCATTTTTATCTGGGTGATGGGTCATTAAATGTTCGCCAGAAATATTTTGTTCCAAATTCACTCTCATATTTTAGAATACATTGTATGCACGCATCAATACAAAGGATAAACACCATTGTCCATTGTCCACCTAAAAATAAGTTTGCAACGGCAATCATGTTTAGGACATTAGCATGTTTCGATAACATGTTTTATTATTTATTGACTATAAGATATATCACTCGAGGCAGGAAATATATAATTTGCAAAATGCTTTTAAAGCATGAATACTGGTAAACAAACGCATATTATTTGCTTCCATTTAATAAAAGATATTGACCGATGATTTTTGTGTCATTGAAACAAATACATGTACATATGCAAACTCATCAAGCGGAAATCTGAGATAGAATTATGTTCCATGTTCCCTAAATATCCAAGATATTTTGTTTGATTTCTCTACTCCTCTCATATGCACAGTTCTATCATGTTTCACGAACAATATTTAATTCTGTTTTAAAGATAATAGACAATGAAGATGTTAATGCTTTATAAGAATTTTAAATAGCTGGAACACAATACCTATTACTGGGAAAATCTTTTAACCATTTTTAATTTTATTTACATTTTTGTATCCTTTATGAAAAATAAATATTAATTCATGTGGTGTCTTACATCTGAATATCCTTTTATTTTCATTCAAAGAAATTCTTTTTAAATTTATGTAAGTTTCTGTTGGTCAATACTTTGAAATTTTTCGAGCTATTT
The DNA here is from genome assembly GCA_016746295.1 of Potamilus streckersoni. NCBI lineage: Eukaryota > Metazoa > Mollusca > Bivalvia > Unionida > Unionidae > Potamilus > Potamilus streckersoni. The sequence goes on from JAEAOA010000619.1 coordinate 1,541,338, forward strand.
ATTTAACTATCTTACTACAACACTCAATTGATAAATATATTTTACAGTCCAGTGCTTGTTACTGTTTGTAATGACCATGCATTTTCTATTGATGTCGAGACTTTATGACCAATATTTAAATAATCAACTTTCGGTAGTAAAATAAACACGAGTTTCCCGACATCCTCATTTTTGTTGAGATGTGCGAGTCCGTACATGTAATGTACCATTCTGAACACCTTAGCACGGCGAAGCAATACTAGAATGATAATCATTTTATTATTATATTATTTTTTTGAAGCGTTTGAAATATTTTTTTAAAAAGTTCTGATAACCAATACATAATCTGGCACTGATATGAAATTAGTTTGAGCAGACATGGTATGAATTGAACCTGTAAATATTTTCGACATAGCATGGCCTTTAGCAGATAATCGTTTTCTCCCAAGAATGTTATGAAATACGATTATGTTATTCTTCAGTAATGAGCTCTGGACTGATTATTAGGTGACGCCATACCATTTGCATTGAAAACTCTCTTCTCTGGCGGAAGTAAGGAATCCGCATATTCTCAAGTAAACAGGATAAAGCGACCAACTTGATAAACTTATAGAAAAATCGTATAGCATTTAAAGTTTGCATTAAATAATGAAATCCCCTTTCTCACTCTGATCCCCAATATCAAAGACATAAAAGTTCAATTAAATGGAAAGTTATAAATTGATAGTCGTTCTCTTCCTTCATCTATTCAAATAAATATGGTTAAAACTAATATATCATTTTGTTTTCTTAATTATGCATTTATTTGTATCAACATTTTTAATCATCATATTTCATATTCTTCGTTTACTTAAAGGTGGACAAATACTGAGAAAGAGAAAGCCCAATTAAAATCGGCATACGACAGTGAGGTCCTAAAGTCGCATATTGAACAGGCACAAATTGACGACCTTGAACGAGAAAGAAAAGAATTGTTATATAGGTACAGTCTGCCAATTTTTTCGACTGGGAGAATTATCTGCGATTGTGATATATTTGCGCAACCTTCTCATGTACGCTAGAGAGATAGGGTGATACATTTATTTTAGAATTGTGTAATTTCTTTATGCACTATTTAAAAGATATTTGACGCTAAGGTAATCCCTGTTTGAAGAATATGCTATAATCTATAAAACACGGTCACAACTATTTATAGATGTGGTAATTTTAAGATCAAAGTAATTTTCTTCATGACAGTAAACATTTTGAGCTCGTTTAATTGTTTCAAAATAAGTTTAGGTATTTTGTAATGTGAAACTAACGTCCTTGAATCCTCAAAGCATTAAATATTTCAATAAAGCATAAGTAATAAGAATTATTCAGATTCCTGAATCATAAGCTCAATTTAAATTTATTACCGAATACGACTTCTTATAGTTCCTTATTATTATTATTAATATGAAATATCAAACACCATATAAAAACGAACTTGGAAAGACCCTTTATATTTATATTACTTTTCATATAAATATCAAGGTTAAGTAAGCTTGCTGGAGACACACTGACGCACAATAATTCAAATATAGCCAACTTGGGTGATCTATACAGACCTTCTATATTGTCCGATATCTACTGTGAGCTTTATGACAATGAATGGACCGATGCATTTCAAGAACTTACTGATCATGGCTTAGCAGAAAAGGATGCTGTTGAGATGCTGCTTAATATACTTTTGGTATGAACTTTTATTTTCTTTACCTTTCTCTAAAACATGAAAATATAAGGACGATGGTATTGTTGAAGGAGTTATCAACGTTATACCTTGCACAGAAACGTACAGTGGTAATGATGTGTTACATTTTATTTAAAAAATCCATGGTACCTTTTGATTACATGTTGTATAACTACAACTCAAGCAAAAATTAAGCAATGAAAAGTTTCGAGATAAAGATGGAAATAAAGAAAGTGTGGTAATATTATACATATCAAACTAGAGTCACGTGATAAAAAGAAGGACTGTAGGATGCTAAATTATTTTCAAAATTGTATGAAACAAAGTTATAACGATCTTACTATGGCCAATGGTTTTATTTTTGCTGTGAATAAATAAAAACAGTTCCTTTACTGTTACAGATGTGTTTCCACAAATGCCGAGAAATCACTTGGGAGAGATACCAAACTTTGAAGCATATTATGTCTAATATTGACATTGTGCACATCCCTCGAAATGCGAAGAATTTATCTCAGGTATAATATATAGTCTAATAATAATGTAACGTCTTAAGAATTGTTAACTCTCCACTATTTCAATTCTAGAACGGATTCCTTTAGATCCACAGGATTTATCTGCATGACATTTAAAATTTTAATAATATGTTTAGATTTGCCTAAATAAACTCAACGTAGTAGGTTTATATGCAACACTTAATGTTACTTCATAATAAGTTTTCAGATGCATTATAAGATACCATCTAAATTATTGCTAAACTCAATAATGTAACTCTACTTAATTGCAGGCATGTCTATCAATTACATTGACCAGTATACAAAATTATATTTGCAAAGTTTTGAGCTTTTCCTTTCTAAACACGAAGTCTGACGACGAAAGCAAAACCACATTACAATCTACTATGGGTAATCCTTAGAATGAATATATATCCATCAAATGTAATCCCGAAAACAAAAGCAATTGAGAAACGCACATATTCAAGCACAGTGTATGTCCAAATAGACACACACACAAAAACACATACACCTACACGCGCACAGAATGACAAATAAAAACAGATTTTACAATACGCCCCGTGCAAAAAACTGAACCAATGGCAGATGCCTCCTTCTCCACTTTGTTACCCGGTTCATATAACTGGTAAATGGTTTGAACGAAGATGAATGTACCCGGAATCTATATTTAAAATTCAAACTATTGTTTTCGTTATATATATATATATATATATATATATATATATATATATATATATATATATATAGATATATATATATATATATATATATATATATATATATATATATATATATATGTTTCCTAACAACAGACTGCTTAATGGTAACAGACATTAACAAATATCGTTAGCACAAATACGAATATTTAATCAAGTAGATGTCGATATGATTAAACAATATCTGTTGCAAATCATCGCCGGATGATTGCTAGATGTAAATTTCTAAAACGCTTAAATATCATTTAAAGCTGAAAAGGCATATTCTAAACATCATCTTTTACATACAATATATGTCTATATATTCTTATAGGCTCACAGTCTAAGAACGGGGTATAGGACTAATATATGTAAAACCCTTAAACAAAGTAAAATTCTTGTCCTGAACATGAAGACAATATCTTAATCTGTTTTGGAAGCATTCGTGTAGAGCTCCATCCTAATCGGTAAACCGTATTCTTTTACAACAAAACATGTACGGACACGAAACAAGAAGCCGGGGGATGAAATGCACAACCACGTGATTTTCATTTAAAAGCTCTCTTGTTAGACCAACGTCATGCCCAGACCAACCGTAATCTCAGTCAGCTGAATGAATACTCACTTCAACTGAAATGTTGCACAGACACGGCAGATGCGTTCGCGTCCCAATCCGTCCTAACCAATTTGCCGTCTCGGTCTGACAGACGCCTTTTCTATTTTATCTATGCATGAGTATTAATTGGGTTGCATACCACTGCATTTAATTAACTTTGTACCCTCTCATCCTGCTTCAAGATAGGTACATGGGCTTTTACCGTACTTTTTCAATCTCGTCCCTGGGGGCCCCGAGTGGCCGAGTGGTCTAAAGCGCTGTCCGTTACGGATCACTGCCATCTCACCTCTGTCGGCGTGTATTCGAGTCTAGGATTCGGCGAATGTGGATATGTGAAAAGCTTTCCAGTAGCTTCGCGTGGGTCGGTGGTACTTTCCGGTGATTTCCCGGTTTCTTCCTCCAATAATACAGGCCGCCATGAATAGTCTATCGTGTGCTGAAAAATGACGTTAAGCCCAACAACAACAACAACCAATGTCGTCCCTCTTTTTTGAACGTTCTACACTACTTCGGCAACGTATTTGGAGGACATATGTAGCCGCCTTTAGGAAGCAACGACAAGAATTACCGTTCATAATCCAAAACACCCGTTTCTCTATCTGGTTGTGGAATTTTATCCAACCACAAACTGGTACTTCTTCCCCATTTTGGGGATATCCGTATTGTAGTCCTCGCCTGATTAATTTGCAGCAATACATGAGTCACAGGCAGAGATAAGCATCATCTTGGATTGTTTTGTGCCGCAGAAACCCTACCTCATTGACTTATCCATGCACCCACCTTTTACAGACGACCATACTATCTCAGATCTGCCCAATGTTCATGATGCGTATTATCACTATGGGAAGGTGGAAATGCAAGGTATCTGGGCAGCAACTAAATAGTATACAAGGATTACCGTTGGTGCTACCTATATTATGCTCAGGTTGGACAATGTAAGTGAGAATTATGAGGTGATTAATGAGATGACAAAAACTATACATATCTTTGGGTAAATTTCATGCATATATGGAGATTGTTAACTTTGCTCATAGTGCAAAAGTAACTGTATAAATATATATATATATCATTGATGCATATAACTTAAACGTCGGTCCACCTTGATATAGAAACTGTGACATTTAATGAAGATCTTATTATGTGCATGCATTTTTAAATTGCATGCTTTAAATTACTCAAACAATAACTCAGTTTGATTTACTTTCTCAAAAAATTAAGTAATATTACGGAACAAAATGCAGAGAAGAGCAAAATTCCAGGTTGATACACACAGCAGGCCTACCACTATACCGCTACCACTATATATATATATATATATATATATATATATATATATATATATATATATATATATATATATATATATATATATATATATATATATATATATATATATGAGTGTGTGTGTGTGTATAAATATGATTTACGTGTACATTGTAAAGTTTTTTGCCAGTCAGATGTTGATAGATATAGTTATCAGTTAGGTCCTTTAATCAGCCCAGAAATATGTAATATTCATTTGACTGGTTTATGATAGCACCAACAGCGTTCATGAGTTTATTAAAATTATTACATACAAAGCAGTTTTTTACTTTCGGACCGTTTTAGTGTAGAATTTAATGTTTGGCAACTTGAAACCAGACATAGAAAAATGCAACCTATTAATGTAGAATTATAATCCTAATTGTCCTGATTATATTAGGCCAATTCATCAAGTTTGAAAATTGGACACATTATTGAAACGTGCTGATATTTAAATGATATTATATTGAGCACGTGATAGTCACATGAACAAAACCAAAGACTCTTCAAGCACATGATAAGCCAACCATTTCGTACGAGATAGGTCACAGCTATTTAGTTATTAAATGTTGATATGAAATTAATATTATGCATTTCTGGTTCAATTGATAAAAGTAAGATGACAATAATAAAGAAATGAAATTTCAATGACAATGGTATAAATTATTCTGAAATTTATTGCATATCCTTTCCTAATGGTGAACGAATTATATTAATATTTAAACCAAGGCTTAAATAATATCAGCTTCATAATGTATTATTTGTTAAAATAATGAAAGGCTTCTTCTATAATAAGGTACAAATTATTGCCGATAGATTTAAGTTTGAATAATAGAAACGCTCAAGATATTCTACTTTGAAGAAACAGAACTAAAGAAAGCATGATATGAGTAAATATTCTATTTTGGAATGAAGCGATATCCGTTATTACTTATATGATTTTGTATTTATGTGATAATATTTGTTGAAAGTGTATAAAAGCTTTTCCTGGTGTACAGTTTTATAAAAAAAATTACTTTTAAAGGTGAGGGACCGAGACGTTGGAACTAAAAGCGCATCGAATGAATTAGCAGTAACATACAGTCAAGACAAAGAGTTTTTGTGTTCACCACAGCCAAAGGAGGAGTTGAGATTAGTTAATAATGTTTGTTATAAATAACTTAATTATTACATGACGTCATATGTCAAATGTTGGTTTCTGTCTAACGTTACTATATTTTGTCATCTACATTAATAGTCCCATTGAAGAAACATCTTTTTAAAACCATATGTTTTCCCCGAGTAATCTGTTTCTACTTTCGTTGTTGATTTGGAAAAAAAAATCTCCAGATTGATCAAGTGCCGCGTTTGTTCTGGACGAATACTATTACATAAACAATTTTACCGGAAGAAAACAAATCATATAATTTGACATATGCATAATGTTGGTTCATACCCAGTAGGTAGATATTATTGTGCAACTGATGGACCGACTACGGCTCCTAATCACTAAACACAGTTTCACATCCGGTATGAATCTCCTCATATGGAAGCTTTCACAAAAGTGTGTATCCACGATTGTAACACGCATGGAAACCCAACGTGTCTACGTGGTCAAAGGTTTCAAACTCAAGTAGATACATTGTAGTGAACAGGTTGGCTGATTGAAGGGCATCGAAATTATTTTGTCCAAATGACCGAGACGCTGGTTTCTTTTGGTATAACCACAGCAGCAAATTTGACTAGTGTACTTATTGATATATCCGCTGGTTGAATTTCCTTCAACACCAAGGCCAACGGACGTCCTGACGAAAACTCCGTCAACATAATCCAAGACCTTCAAGACGAGTGTGCAACAGTAATTAAAACAGTTTAATTTCTGATTTGATCTCACACAATATGTTCATCCTCGGTTAGTATTTTGGGCACCATCCAAATGTTATTTCAGTAACCCTCAGAGACCGTCATAGCTTTTCTATTACAACTGTAGTAAAATATCATAGAACACAGACCCTGCCAAAACCCATCACTCCAGGTGCAACACGTACACTCACTAATAAGCAGTATTGTTACTGTAAATTAAAGCGTAAATGTACAAACAATTAATCGGAGATTTCATTCAAACTTCCAAGGGAAATTCTCAACTACTTCCTCCATTTTGAAAGTTGACGCTTTATTTAAAAGTGCTGATATTAACGTAAAGAAAATATTCAATACGTGACAGTAACATGGCAAATAAAAGTCGTTCAAGTCACATTTCAAAACCACACTTTCGATTGGCTGAAGTAGAATTTATCAAGTATAATGCTGTTTCACTAAAAAATAATCCGTTAACAAAAGAAAATATTGCAAATTTGATCATGTTCCTTATAGTTACATGTGGAACCTATAATATCATAATAAAGTATTTAACAGGTATCTTTAAACTGTATTTTTAGAAAATAAAATATTTTTCTTTTTAGAGTGAGATCAAAGGCATTGCTGAGACGTTGCAGCTAAGCGATGGTCCGGCTTCCGAACACCATAACGAAGAGCACACAATTGTAGAGCACATGATGTCAGTAAGTCATAATTCAATTTCATGTCCGAACCTATATTTAACTAAATGAAACTTTCATTGGCATTGTGAGATTAATATTAATAATAGTAATAATAATAATATAATAATATAATAATAATAATAATAATAATAATAATAATAATAATAATAATAATAATAATAATAATAATAATAATAATAATAATAATAATAATAATAATAATAATGATGATAATAATAATAAAAAAGCATTTCTAATAATAATAATAATAATAATAATAATAATAATAATAATAATAATAATAAAAATAATAATAATAATAATAATAATAATAATAATAATAATAATAATAATAATAATAATAATAATTACAAAAATATTATTATTATTATTATTATTATTATTGTTATTATTATTATACATTTATTATTAAGTAATTTGTCATGGATTTCAATATCGTTTGTTAAAGTGAGAAGTTTACATAGGCCTTTCTTTTGAGTCCATGATATTATGGAATGTAGTGCAATGCATTTTTTTTCAGCTAATACGATTTCATATTATGGCATTTATACTGATCAAAACAGTTGATAGACGTTCATACTGTTTATGTATCCCATAATGTACTGTTATATTTTAAGGTCAGCAACTCAGATATTTCTAACATCGGGTCAAAAAAATTGGGAATATCATACATTATAGACAAAGAAGTTGATCGGCCACCACAACATGAGGTGGTATGTTTAATTCAATATGTGCGCTACAATTAAAGGGACACATTATTTATTGGAGGTTAAATATCAAAATATGATACGTATATATCAACTATACGAGTAAAACCACTAAATGTGCAACATTGACAGATGTTCTGCATTGATATCATATATGTCAATACCTCAATGCTACTAGTGTATTTAAATTGATGCAGTATTCCTATTCACTAACCCAATTCATAATGTACCCATCACTTCTTTGCCATACTGGAGGTTTCACAAAAACGTTGTTTTGCAATACTAACTTGTTTGTATTCCCAAACGAAATTTCCTCGATATGCTCCAGTCATGTCAATGACTTGTTCTTTACTCAAGGTTTATTGTTCGAAAGTCACATATATGATTTTGGCTCACTGATGTTCCGCTTCTATATATTTTTCTCTGAGTCGTCCGTGGATTTCTATATCCACCGGTACATTTTTGACTCGGGGGAAAGCTTTTTGTTTGCTTTTGGATGGTCGTCATTTACAACTAAGTACTTTTGATTTCAATAATATTATAAAACAACCCATTCATTTGAGCTAAGTTGTTTCTATCAAGTTCCAAGTTTTGTCTAACTATTATCCAACAACGAAACAAAATGTTTCCACAAAGCGACGGGAATCAGGTTTCTTATAGCTACATGTGTAACTTTTAATGTCATAAATATTTAACACGTATCAATAAATTGTCTTTGTGGAAAATACAATATTCTTCTTTCTAGACTGAGAAGAAAGGAATTGAGATATTCCCGCTAAGCTATCGATCGGCTTCAAAAGTTCAAAATGGAGAGCAAACAATTGAACAGCACAGAATTTCAGTAAGTACTAGTTCTATTTTATTTCCGAATCTATATTTAACTAAATGAAGCCATCAAAGCCATTGTTAAAATATTATTATTATTATTATTATTATTATTATTATTATTATTATTATTATTATTATTATTATTATTATTATTATTTTTATTATTATTATTATTATTATTATTATTATTATTATTATTATTATTATTATTATTATTATTATTATTATTATTATTATTATTTCTATTATTATTATTATTATTATTATTTTTATTATTATTATTATTATTATTATTATTATTGTTATTATTATTATTATTATTATTATTATTATTATTATTATTATTATCATTATTATATATTTATTATTAAGTAATTTGTCAGAGATTTGAATATCGTTTCTTGAAGTGGGAAGTTTGTACAAGCTTTTCACATGAGTTCAAAAGAGTATGGCATATAGAGCAATACATTTTTTCCAACTAATACGATTAAATATTGTGACATTATTACTGGTCAAACCAGTTGATAGAGATTCATAAGTTTTATGTATCCCATAATATTCTGTTATATTGTAAGGTGAGCATCCCAGATATTTCTAACAACGGGTCAAAATAATTGGGAATAACATATATTATAGACAAATAAGTTGATCGTCCATCACAACAGGAGACGGTATGTTTAATTCAATATGTGCGCTACAGTTAAAGGGACACATTATTTATTGGAGGTTAAATATCAAAATATGATACCTTTTTATCAACTATTTGAGTGAAACCACCCAATATTCATCATTGAAAGAAATTCTATATTCTGATAATAGATGCCATTAACTCAATGCTGCCAATGTATTTAAGTTGATGCAGTATTCCTATTCACCAAGAAAATTCATTATGTTCCCATCCTTTCACTGCCATACTGGAGGTATCACAAACACGTTATTTTGCTATGCTAGCTTGCTTGTATTCCCACGCGAAATATCCACGATATGCTTCAGTCATTGCAAAGATTTTTCTTTACTCAATGTTTAATGTTTCAAAGTCACATATATGCTTTTGTTTCAGTGACGACCCGTCTATAAAACTCGTGTTCTGAGTCGTCGGTGGTTTTCAATATCATTCGGGAACATTTTGGACTCGGACAAGCTTATCGTTTGAGTTTGGATTGTATTCATTTACAGCTAAGTACATGTGCGACCAATCACAATATGAAGTTTAAATTGGCGAAGTCGCGCTTGTAAAGTTCCAAGTTATATATTTAACAATTATCTGATAACTAAGCAAAATATTGCCACATAGCGAAGGGAATCAGATTTAATATAGCTTCATTTGGTACTTTTAATTTCAAAATAAAGTATTTACTGCGTAGCGCTAAACAGAATTTGTGAAAAATACAATATTATTCTTTCTAGATTAAGATAAAAGATATTGATGATAAAGTCAGGCTAAGCGATGGATCGGCTTCAAAACTCCAAAATGAAGAAAAAACAATTGTAGAGCACACGATGTCAGTAAGTTCTATTTTTCTATATTTAACTAAAAGGAACTATCAATGTCATTGTGAATATATTATTATTATTATTATTATTATTATTATTATTATTATTATTATTATTATTATTATTATTAGTATTAGTATTAGTATTAGTATTAGTATTAGTAGTAGCAGTAATAGTATTAGTAGTAATAATAGTGATAAAAATTTGTTATTAAGTAATTTGTTAGGGATTTGAATAACTTATCCTAAAGTGAGAGGTAAATATAAACTTCTCATTCGCGTTTAGAAGATTCCGGAATGGAGAACAATAAATTTTTCAGCCGGTACGATTTCATACTGTGACATTAATCCTGGTCAAACCAGTTGATAGACATTCATACGGTTTATATATTCCATAATAGTCTTTTATATTGTAAGGTGAGCAACCCATATATTTCTAACAACGCGTCAAAAGAATTGGGAATATCAAGCATTATAGACAAAGAAATGGATCGTCCATCACAATATGAGACTGTAGATTTAATGCAATATGTGCGCTGCAAGTAACTGGACACATTATTGGAGGTTAAATATCAAACTATGATAAGTTTATATCAACTATATGAGTAAAACCACTAAATAGGCAAGATTGACAGAAGTTATGTATGCTGATAACATACGCAAGGACCTCAATGCTACCAGTGTATTTAAGTTCATTCAGTGGTCCTGTTCACTAAGCCGATTCATAATTTACCCAATAATGTTTTGTCATATAGTAGTTTTCACAAAAAAAACTTTGTTTTGCAATGCGAGTTTGCTTGTATTCCCAAGAGAAATGTCCACTATATGCTTCAGTAGTCATATCAATGATGTGTTCATAACTCAATGTTTAGTGTTTGAAAGTCACATAGATGCTTTTTGGTCACTGACAACCCACTTCATCATTTGCTCTGAGTCGTCGGAGGTTAATTATCAACCGGTACATCTTAGACTCGAGCAAGCTTATCGTTTCATTTTGGATGATCATCATTTACAATTAGCACTGTGTTCATCCAATCACTATATAAAACAAACTTTTATTTGGGCGAAGTCGCGCTTATATAGTTCCAAGTTATTTATCTAACAGTTATCCGACAATGAAACAAAATATTGCAATATAGCGATGGAAGTCAGGTTTCTTATAGCTGTTTGTGGAACTTTTAATTTCATAAACAAGTAGTTATCGCGTTGCGCTAAACTGTATTTGTAGAAAATACAATATTCTTCTTTCGAGACTGAGCACCATGGCATTGTGGAAATATTCCCGCTATGCAATGGATCGGCTTCAAATGTCCAAAATGATGAACAAACAATGGTAGAGAACATGATGTCAATAAGTTCTAGTTCTTCATTTCCGAATCTATATTTAACTAAATGGATCTATCAATTAACTTGGGAATATCATCATCATCATCATCATCATCATCATCATCATCATCATCATCATCATCATCATCATCATCATCATCATCATCATCATCATCTTCTTCTTCTTCTTCTTCTTCTTTTCCTCCTCCTCCTCCTCCTCCTCCTCCTCCTTCTACTTCTTCTTCTTCTTCTTCTTCTTCTTCTTCTTCTTCTTCTTCTTCTTCTTCTTCTTCTTCTTCTTCTTCTTCTTCTTATTATTATTATTATTAAACATTTATTATTAAGTAATTTGTCTTTGATTTAATTATCGTTTGTTAGAGTGAGAGGTATATATAAGATTTTTATTTGAGTCCAGAACATTATGGGATGGAGAGCAATATATTTTTAAGGTAATACGGTTTCATATTGTGACATTAATATTGGTCAAAACATTTGATAGACATTCATTTGGTTTATGTATTCAACAATGTACTGTTATATTTTAAGGTGAGCAACCCAGATATTTGTAACAACGGGTCAAAAGAATTTGGAATAGCATACATTATAGACAAAGAAGTTGATCGTCTACCACAACATGGAGTGGTAGGTTTAATTCAATGTGTGCGCTGCAATTAAATGGAAATATTATCGGAGGATAACTATCAAAAGACAATAATTTTATATCAGCTATATCAGTAAAGCCACTAAATATCAAACATTGACAGATGTTCTGTATTCTGATAACATATGACAGTACTTGAATGCTTCCATTGTATTTACGTTCATGCCGTATTCATATTGACTAAGCCGATTCATAATGTATTCATCACTTCATAATGGAGTTTTCATCAAACCCGTTTTTTTTTTTGCAATGCTAGCATGCTTGTATTCCCGAGCTAAATGTCCACGATATGTTCCAGTCATGTCAATAATCTGTTCATTTCTCAATGTTTAGTGTTTGAAAGTCACATTGATGCTTTTGGGTCACTGACAACCCGCTTCTCTTCCTTTTGCTCTGAGTCTTCGTTTTTTTTTTTTTATATCTACCGGTACATCTTGGCCTCAGCCAAGCTTATCCTTTGATTTTTTATCGTCTTCATTTACAACTAAGTTCTTTTTCGTCTATCCAAAATATAAGAGAACACTTTCAAGTGGGCGAAGTCGCGCTTATCAAGTTCCAATTTATTTATCTAACAATTATCCGCCAAAGAAACAAAATACTGCCACATAGCGAAGTGAATCAGGTTTTTTATAGCTATATATATAATTTTAATTTCATAATAAAATATTTATCAATATTCTTCTTTCTAGATGGAGATCAAAGTCATTAACGAGATATACCCGCTAAGCGATGGATCGGCTTCGAACATCCAAAATGAAGAACACACAATTGTAGAGCAAATGATGTCAGTATGTACTAGTTCTTTTTTTCGAAGGTATATTTAACTAAATATAAATATCAGTGTCATTGGTAATATATTATTATTAATTATTATTATTATTATTATTATTATTATTATTATTATTATTATTATTATTATTATTATTATTATTATTATTATTATTATTAACAATTTATTAATAAGTAATTTGCCAGGGATTTCAATATAGGTTGTTAAAGTGAGAGGTTTATATAAGCTTTTAATTTGAGTTCTGAATATTATGGAAAAGAGAGCAAAACATTTTCATCTAATAAGATTTCATAGTGTGACATTAATACTGATCAAAACAGTTAATAGACATTCATACGGTTTATGTGTTCCATAATGTGTTTTTATATGTTAAGGTGAGCAGTCCAGACATTTCGAAGGACGCGTCAAATGAATTGGGAATAGCATGCAGTATAGACAAAGAAGTTGATCAGCCACCACAACATGAGGCGGTAGGTTTAATTCAATATGTGCGCTGCAATTAACTGGAAACATGTTCGAAAGGATAAATATCAAAGGAAATAATTGTATATCAAATATATGAGTATATCCACTCAATAGGCAACATTGACAAAATGTATGTATTCTGATAATATATGCCAGTACATCAATCCTACCAGTGGATTTCATGCACTATTCCTATTCGTTAAGCAGATTCATAATTCACCCCTAACTTCTTTGCAATACTGGAGTTTTGAAAAAAAAACACGCTGTTTAGCAATTCTAACTTGTTTGTATTCCGAAGCGAAATGCCCGCGATTTGATCCAGTCATATCAATGAATTGTTTTTACTCGCTGTTTAATGTTTGAAAGTCAAATAAATGTTTTGGCACATTTTTATCCTGCCTCTGTATCTTCTGCTGAGTCGTCCTTGGTTTTCTTTATCGGCCGGTACATTTTGGAGTTGTACTTGAGCTTAAACAACATTTTGCCGTCGCGAGACGTTATGAATAAGTATGTATTCTAATAAGTAATATTGTTAAAGGCTCATTTCTTTCTCCGTTATCTTTACATTGTCAGTATCAGACAAAATTAGTCGATACTTCATCCCTTGCGTTTAATTCAAACTTAATGCACGTGAATAAAGGAACAACTTCCTTTTGTAAGATATATATCATAGACTGCCACAGACCAGCAAGTTTCTCTTAGAATGCCACATATAGGCAGCTTTGGTACATTCCATGTTAACTATTTTGATACAATGTTTCAGATTTAGGCTAGCTATATTAGTAGACGCCATACAGGGTCCTTGCAATGATATGTTGGTTATAAGATATAAACTGTCTTCTTTAGCTGGTAATGAAAATGGCAAAAATATACCTACAATGTTACATCCTGAATTTCCTCAAAACCTACTTTAGTAGTTCTGTAAATTAGACTTACATCAGACATGTCATGGGTTTTTAAGCTTGATTACACATTCTTAAATTGTACTGTAATTTCGAGTTCATTACAAGCGCAGTTGCATCCTTCTTAATGCACTCAAAATGAAAAAAAATAAAACAAAACAAAACACAATTCAACAGCGTCTCTTCAATAATTGCAATTTAAATGCTTCATCGTTTCCCAAAGTTATGATCTGAATCATTCAATGACAAAACAGAAACACGCATGCCGATGTCAACACACTTCAATACAACTAAATTTACAGGCGTTGATGGAGTTACATGTACATTGCTTCATGTAGATAAATCTAGGCCATAATCACACAATTGTGTTGGACAGCCAAAATTACCTATGCGTATTCATTCCAGATAGAATGAAAAAGTTGCCTTAATGGGCATTTATTGACAATAATGCTCCAAATTTAAATTTGTACTAGATGAAACGCCATTTTCGTTTGAAAAGTGCTACCAACTTCAAATTTATCTGGGCGGAGTTACATGGGCAATAGTTATGTTGATGTGTAATGACGCAACTATGCTTGTGTATTTATTTTGGAATACGGCATACATTCAGATACTTTGCTGCAGTGTATTTTGGTTTATATATTTAAGCCTTGCGTATAATACAAAATGAGCTGATATTAAAATGTTTACTGGAGTGGAATGGGAAAATATAAAGTCATTTAGTCAGATGGTTATACTGCACTCCTAAGGTCGTGCAGTATAACCATCCGAAAAACTCGTTCATATTTTCCCATACAAATGAACTAACCTATAAATATTGAAGTTATTACAGAATCACCGATCAACGATTTCATGATATTCATTTTATGTGTATGCATGAATTGTGTCACCAATACGAATTATATTTAATCCTTATATAGCGCTTCTCATATAGGTATTATTGCTCTAATCGTATTGTTGTATCAGTTTTATCAGTTTTGACATTATACGTTAAAGTTAATCTGTTCGAAAACATAGTATAAGTATTAAGCCGAATAGCTGACAGCTATTTTCCTATTGATATGAAATGTTTGCATCAGGCATATTTAAAACAAAATGTGCTTATCATATTGTGCTACTCAGGTAACGGTTAGTTTTATGGCTTGTGTTCGAACCTCGTTAGTTCATACATTGTTTCAAGACACCATATCCGTGCACATAATGATACCATTGAGACATTATCTGTGTCGCATTAATTGTTTTATAAGTTCCAAATAAACTTCAATCTGAGTTTATATGCAAAGATTTAGAGATATAATTCGCCCATTGTAATATTGAAAGCCATCTTGAAACGTGAATGCATTCAAATAAGAAAAATAATGATCACGTGAGAAAAATACGTTTCAATAACATAATGCAACAATCATTTCAAAGGAGAGATGTCGCAACTGAATATTTATGAATCATGCAATTATGCGCCAAAGAAATAAAGTGTGGCGATATAGCAGACTTATATTTGGTATACATAGAAAGGCTAAGTTGATTTTAAGGTATATGCTGCACGTATGGATGACTTGTGTTTGTTGAATGATACAATCCTTCCTTTTAGATCAATGGAACTGCTTCGGAATTTTAAAATTAATTAGAAAAGTCAAATACACCAAATCAGTACATGCTCCTCATATTCATTTTCCAAGTCAATATTTAACTCAATGGAACAGTCCAAGTCATTATGAGATAATAATTATACTATTACTACTACTAGTCATTAAAATACTACTACTACAAAATAGTATTATTATTAGCATTATTATTAGTAGCAGTAGTAGTAGAAGTAGTAATAGTAATAATATCAGTATTATTATTATTATTATTATTATTATTATTATTATTATTATTATTATTATTATTATTATTATTATTATTATTATTATTACGATTACTATCATTATCATTAGTAGTAGTAATAGTAGCAGTATTATTATTATTATTATTATTATTATTATTATTACTATTATTATTATTATTATTATTATTATTATTATTATTATTATTATTATTATTATTATTATTATTATTATTATTATTATTATTATTATTATTATCTCAATGCAAGGAAGAGGTGGGGCAATATAATCTTGCTTGATTAATTAACTGTAACATTAAATGTGAAATTTTCAACAATAATTTGTTTCAAAAGATTATATTTTTTCTCAGCTATATGCGTAAAGTCATTGAACAGACAATACTGTCAGAAGTGTCTGTTTTCAGATACTTGATTCCAATGTATCGAAGTTACTCATGGTGACCTCGTATCTTCAATTTGACAAATGAGTTTATATTGGAGCATTATTGTTGATGTATTTTTAATATCTGATCCCATTTTATATCACGCATAAATTTTGCTAATTTCGGGTTTTTACTCTTACGTTTATTGGCAATTACAACCGGCTAGCACCAAAAACGTAATTTCCATGATGTTCCCAAGTCAGATCAATGTACTGTGATTAGCTAACTACAAATCTAGCTCTAATTTTAACTTCCAATTTTCGAGTAGGTACTAGCGTAACGTGCTTCCTTTGCTGAGCAAAATTAGTTATGTTATCCAGAAAATCTTTCTCCAGTGCTTGTATGTTAAACATTGTTGCAGGAGGATATAACTAATCTGCTTGATTGAAGCTACCCATAGCACAGTGACGGAAATGCCAAGCTGAAATTTATTTCGTTAATATAATATTACAATGTTAATTGCAGTGAAATGTGTTACGTATATGTAAAGAAATTATTTGTGTGTTAGTTTAAAATTTATTTTATTTTACTTTCGTTTTATTACATTTCGGTGTAAGGATAATATTTTTGCTAGATTTGTCATTTTTCCAAGGAAACGTATTTTAATTCATTTAGTGTGAGAAACGCTGAACATTGCCACATTTTTTATTTTAGCTAACATGGTTTTTAAACTTGTTTACGATTTTTGTAAACATTGAATAAAATGATTGGTCATTACCAACGTCGTGTCATTGTGTGAATCTGACTTTTAGATATCGTTATTTTACCTATTATTTTTTTTTAGTGCCCTATTCAAGTTAAGTGTCCATCTGAGCCATAATGTGATCTAAAATTGCGGATTAAAATAAACATTTTGAAGTGGATTTGATGGTACAATATTCCTTTATACCGAAAGGTATTATTGTTGCTGCTATGTAAATTGAGTTTTTTTTTTAATTTTAAATAATTTATTCACCAGGGTAAATATTCTTCTTCAACGAATCTCTTGGACAAAGATATTCACTAAATTATTCGGAATTCATAAGCCAGTATTATTTATCTTTGTAATTCAATAACGAACTGTTGTCACATCAACACAAACTGGTTATAAAGGGCGTCATCGCCTTCCATACTGGTTGTGGTTGCCGTACTGGAGCTAACTCCATTTTCCTGGGACGTTTCGCCATTTTTCAGCACATGATACATGGCAGCTAGTATTAATGTTGGAAGAAGAAACAGGGAAATCTCCGGAAAGAACCACTGACCCACGAGAAGCTACAGGTAAACTTTCTCACATATCTACATTAGCCGAATATTAGACTCGAACCCATGCTGATAGGGGTGAGATGTCAGTGATCCGTAACGGAAGTTGCTTTAGACCACTCGGCCACTCAGGGCTCCTTCCATTCTGGAACTTCATCCAGATTCGATCCTGTTATCAATTAGACTGTTTAGTAATAGGACATATAATTCAACACTATGATTAATTTTTGGAGTAATGTCACAAAACTTAATTCATATTTCACATGTTTACCTTGTTTTCTACGGAAATAAATTATTCTGCTCAATTTAAAATGCTTGTTAATTTCACTCTTCTTTTTTAATAATTGTACGAGCCTGCATGTAACGAGATGTCGAAATATAGACGCGTTCGTAATCGTTGGAGGAAACGCATTGTCTCAATAATGATTATTGTTAGGTCACAATAGGTAGCAAATGAGTTTTAGAAAAAAGTCACCATCCGCTCAAGCCTTCATAAGGACAGATTCTTTATGGGTAACCAAACATAGCCTTCGGCAGTGTGAATATTTGTGTACAACTTCTAGTTTCAAATCTCTTCTCTTCGCACCTGCAGTACAGATACACCGTTCGGAAAAAATATTTCATGC
>JAEAOA010000619.1:1565000-1567500 GCA_016746295.1 Potamilus streckersoni
AGCAATTGCAAATAATCATAACATTTAATTGCATAGTCTGCTCCTCAGTAACTTTTTTTCACTAGAACATCTTTTGATAACTGTCGTTAAGACTTAAGTTAAAGGAAATACTAAGTTCCTGATGGTATGTCATTTTTGCTGTATTAATTTTTCACTTTTGATATCCGTCTTTATTTACATGTCGCAGGCAGTCTACTTTTAGGTCGGCACGATATATTGAAAAAATATGGATTTGGTGCTGGCAGCTCTCTTTTTACAACTCATATCACTTATTATATATTTAAGTCTTCTGTCATATATATTTTTTGGCAAATATTTTATGTTCTTATAATGGAACTATAAATGAGCATGCATTAGTCTAATTATCCAATAATCTTATATAGCTGCTTTTGTTTGGTTAAGATATCACTTTATAAAGCCTTTAATTCACAGTGATATACGTATTAATCCTCCAAAGCAGAATTAGCGTATATATACCACTATCGCAATGTCTTTGCATCATTCTGCCTGGCTTTTCATGTTTGTTCAATACATCAACAAACATGAAATATCATTAAATGTATTTTCTTTTGTGTACATAATGTAACTTTGTTTGTCTTAAGTTATTATTCGTGTAGGTCATTTTCCTTTTGCATTTTTTTTATAGACAATATCTTGTTTTTGTTACAATGGATGACAGATACTGATTTCAAAATGTTTTGCCCAGTAGCATCACATCGGTGTATAATGTTGTATCGAACTCATTCAACCATGTATGTATGTATGTATGTATGTATGTATGTATGTATGTATGTATGTATGTATGTATGTATGTATGTATGTATGTATGTATGTATGTATGTATGTATGTATGTATGTATGTATGTATGTATGTATGTTGTTGTTCTAAGATATCTATTTTAAGTTTAGAGTAACCCGTTTAAGGTGCTACACTTATTTACAAACAGTAACAATTTCGTAACTCTCTAAAGTAATAAATACATCATGATCTTTCTTATACAATCATACCATTTAGTTCGTGCACATTTTATTTTAGTGCCAAACACGTTGAGTGGTTGTAGCTGAGTTATTTTCTCCTTTTAAAAGGTCGCCTGAACATTTGTTTTCTTGTATATATATATATATATATATATATATATATATATATATATATATATATATATATATATATATATATATATGCCTTTGAGTGTACAAATAATGAATTGACACTGATTTTTATTAGCGAAGGAAGAAAATAGTGATAACGTATATTAATAATCACCTGTTTATAACTGAATTTAATATGTTTAATATAACTTATCGCAATCCTATTTCCGCTCTTTACCTTGCATACAATACATTATACAACGAAGTTGGATTGAGAAAATATTTTGAGCTTGATCGAACAGGTAACGATGTAATTACACCGAACTCCCTACAAAGCCTTGCTTCATCGTAACGTTAGTTATGCTCTTTCTATGGATTTGTCTACAGTGTTCATAATGTCAATGATGCTCAAAGTTCCTATAGCCTGTCCACACTGTACATTGAATTATTGGTTGCTAGGATCCCATGTTGTACTGTATTGAATGCGTGATTTATTTCTTATATTTTTTTGTTTTTACAATGAAACATATGATAATGTCTAATCACCGAATATTTGAAAACTATCCGAAAGACGCCTCCTACCAGGCTTTTCTCACTGGCTTGGTATTTCAATCAGCAGACTAAATTACCAACGGGGAAAGATAAGGACTGACACAAACAATGATACTCTTATGGTAGTTTTCCATTAACTGGCAAATGGCATATCTCTCTCTCTCTCTCTCTCTCTCTCTCTCTCTCTCTCTCTCTCTCTCTCTCTCTCTCTCTCTCTCTCTCTCTCTCTCTCTCTATCTCTCTCTCTCTCTTTCTCTCTCTCTCCGTATATATATATATATATATATATATATATATATATCTATATATATATATATATATATATATATATATATATATATATATATATACATATATATACATATATATATATATATATATATATATATATATATATATATATATATATATATATATATATATATATATATATATATATATATATATATATATATATATATATATATATATATATATATAACATAATGAAATATTATCATCAGCTAGTTTGTATAATAAACACATTTATTGCCTGAGAAATATTTCTCTATATATTCAAACAAAGATTTCTTCCTAGTTTCGTGTTTTATTTGTCTATATAATAAACTTTACAAAATTTGCCAAGTGAACATTTGTTCTCGTTGCTATTTTTGTATAAAATTCATGAGCACATATTTGCAAGACACAAAGAACCAAACAAATAACATGCTCTGTAATTTTGTCCCAGTGTCCACTTTTTGGAATCTACCTTTTTCTGCCTGTGCACGACTGTTATCGTCTCGTATCATGAAATCTTGGACTGATGATGTAATTGAACACGAGAGGCGTTGTTGTCTGTCTTTAAAATAAGCGAGACGTT
>JAEAOA010000619.1:1572500-1612500 GCA_016746295.1 Potamilus streckersoni
AGTGGCCGGATACAAGGATTTATAACGCTAAAGGTAATGTTAGGCTTTTATATTCATTTCACGTTTTCAACACAATAATTTGCAAGCATTATCTATAAAAAAATACCAAGTACGAAGTAGAGAATAATGACTCAGATAACGCCATGGATGGGGTGGGTGTGTGGGTATCCAAACAAAGCAGACATAACCAGGAAGTAAATAAGTAGCTTAATGTCCGTGAATTCTATATCTAAATAAATACACATAGACATATGTTATTTAGGTGAATACTTGAGAATTCCGACATAAGAAATTATAGTGATATAGTATAACAATAATAACCATTGCAAAGTCCCAAGTTCCTGTAGTTCATTTGGTGCAAATTCAATGTTTCTACTTTTTGTCTCACTACACATGATTCCCTGTATTATCTCCTGTATGAGAGAGAGAGACAAACAGACAGATAGACAGAGATTAAATACTGCACAATGATTGATTCACAGGGGTTATTCGAGTCATTATTTTCTATAACAACACTATTGATTAATCGGTGGAAAGTCATCATATATTTAGAAAATATAGAAGTGATAACCTACTGTTGAATTATAACCTAATAATGAAGTTTTATGTGGCCGAGTGGTCTAAAGCGCTCTCCGTTACGGATCACTGCCATCTCACCTCTATCTGCGTGGGTTGGAGTCTAAGATTCGGCAAATGTGGATATGTGAGAAAGCTTGCCAATAGCTTCTCGTGGGTCGGTGTTTCTTTCCGCAGATTTCCCGGTTTCTTCCTCCACCATTATTACTGGCCGCCATGTGTGCTGAAAAATGGCGTTAAGCCCCACAACAACAACATAAATGCGTCAATGGCTGATCATACATGAAGGTACGTATGTATGTATGTATGTATGTATGTATGTATGTATGTATGTATGTATGTATGTATGTATGTATGTATGTATGTATGTATGTATGTATGTATGTATGCATGCATGTATATATGGATGCATGTATGTATGTATGCATCTATGTATGTAAGTAGATAGGTAGGTATGTATGTATATATGTATGTGTGTATGTGTGTGCGCGTGCGTGCGTCATATATACTTATCATACAGAAGTAAATAATGAAATCTAGGTCGCTGTGATATTATTTTGCTGCAAGGGATTCATCAAATTTGATAATTCTAGCTTGCACTGAACCTGAGAAATAAACTTATATCAGACTATTTAACCTAAGTCGGTGCAGAATTGAATATAGCGCATTGTGACCTACCTGTATGAGGGGATCGTAGTACTTATCAATATGCAACGAGCACAGTGTTTCACCAGTTTATGTATAAGTGTTTTATATACAGGCAGCAAAAGAAATGTTTAGTCAATGCGGTAAATGCAGGAACATAACCTACGTTAGAGATATGTAATATTAAAGTTGCAATGATATTTCTTTAAAATACTGTTGTCTTACTAACAGAGATCCATATAATCATCTAGTTTGACTATGGCATGATACAAGTAAAATAACTACATTTAAGCAAAACAATTTTACGAAGAGACCCAAGTGTGAACTCTAAGTAACTGTGAACTGCTGTTGCGATAAGTTTGTCCTTGTGAATACACATTTCATCACCAAGTTTCCTTACTACTGGACTAAAAGTAGTAATTATGCAGTATGCACAATGCAGGAGCTATAGGCAAACATTTAGCCAAGAATTTACATGCATATAAAGTGATATACTCTCAGAATCCTACCTATAGGATATATAACTATAAAACCAATACAAGCTGCTTGCTAATTGAGACATAAGGAGACCTAGATGTTGTACGTATTTCTATCAGATGTTGAAAGGTTTTGCGCCTTTTATCACAACAAGGACTAGCATTGGCATTGGCATTACTCAAGACTTGTGTTATATTTACTCTGCTTTGAATGCCTTTGAACTTTATCTGGTTGTGGCATGCTACCATTAGTTTGTTCAGAAGTATTACCATTCGTGTGGAACAATATTCAAAGAAGAACCAGTATTTATTAATAATTGTTAAGTTTTTTTATTGTCTTGACGGTAGTTCAAAGTAAATGGTGTCCGGTCAACGTATTCCTTCTCCCTACATTTTATTAGGTCATTGCGATTTATTTGTTGGCCCTTGCATTACCTCCAGTATGAGGTCGTTATCCTATTCCTTGTTCATCCAGTGTTCATATAACTCTTTATACAATTTTGGAGTGTTTCATAGTTAGAACAAATTCTGCATATCCTCACTTCATGGCTGAACAGAATGTTAAAAATTCTACATTTTGGGTGATGAATGGATGCGAAAAGATAATTGTTTATAAGGTGGTTTTGAGATAATATCTATGTTGCGTTATTCTATGCTAAAATAGTTGTGGTTGAGGAGAAACGTGGTTTGAATTTTAGTCCTCTACTGGGAATATATTCAAGAGTGGATGTTTTTTGATTTTGATAGGAATTTGTCCAGGTTTTCTCGTTCATGTTTCCACTTCATTTATATATCATCAATAAAGAGTACTCATTAGTATGGTGTACATTCCACTGACTCTACAATATGGCCTTCCGGTCTCCGAATACAAATACTAGAGTACGAAGGTGGTATTTTAAAATAATTACAGATCTCTTAATTTCGATGTTGTTTCCTTCACTGAATACAAATGTGTTGAGTATTAAAACTAGTTCTAGAGGTATAAGTAAGAAATGAGTGGGTGGAGTATATACCGTTCGTTTTTCCCAAGCTTCCCTACAAACGTGTATCTTTTCAAAGTGCCTTATATTTAATATGCAAGTAAGTGACATCTAAGAAAATGATCATTATATCTGATGGTAATGGTTAGCTTGCTTTCCTTGGGATGGAAACAATATGTCGCGTCCTGACTATAGGATAGCAATTTGTGGCCCTTTGGTTCCACGAAGTAATCCATCTATTCTGATACCTTTTCTTAGTGTTTTCGGGTACCCTGGATTGTATATATGCAAGAATTTCCATGCTTGATAATATTGTACAAGATAAGTCTTTTTGTTCTATGTTCTTCTGGGCTAAGGTAGTATTTGTTTGCTGGTATAGGTATCCAAATTGGTACTCTTCGACGATAATATTTGAAAAGTAATGTCATGGTCTGGTGTTGGACCTTAGAAAAGCTTTGCTATAAATTGGCGTCAAGTAATTGTCTAGTATAGTATACTTTATTTTCAATGGGGATAAATATTTCTGGTTTTCTTAAAAAAAGAAAATTTTTCTTGAGGATTTAAGTTAATAGTGCTGCGTTTCTAATTTTGTATATTTTTAGGAATTTAACTTGTCAGTATAAATTGCATAAAGCCGCCCCTCACCTAAAACAACTGGGAATTATGAATGCCTACGTAACGCAGATAGCTATGACTTGGATGTTTCGTTATCTTTAAGGTCTGGTGCACGTTTTAAAATATTTGGGAAATGTTTCTCAGAATAGTTGAAACAGTCAGTAAAGCGCTAATGCTTTCGGATAATAAAATTTGGATGTTTATATATATATATATATATATATATATATATATATATATATATATATATATATATATATATATATATATATATATATAAAGAATACAAATCATATGGCGAATAACAACCCTCTCAAGCGTACTGGATCCACCAAGGGATCATGTTTGTCAGGGATTAATTAAAATAGATGCAATAAACTGACGACGAACAGTACGAAACTAGTAACTAACTGGCCTAAGCGCTTTCGACTCTTAATGAGTCTTTTTCAAAGGCAAATACAAAACATAGTTACGACAAACAAATAAACACAAAAACGTTGTGTTTGTAAACCTCTACATTTCTGTCTTCACATGTGCTAACACTATAAATACAACCAGCTTGTATAGACTAGTTGCGGAAACTGAAAACGTTGTGTAATTCCCTAAAAGTCTTCAAGCCAAAGCGACATCTATTTTTACTTTGTGTACATATGTAACGCAGATTATATCCCGGATATTTGATTCTATAACGGTTATTCTTATAGTAAAAATTGAAGGATATTAAGATTTAGAAAATGTTAAATTCTACTAGTGCATAGTTTTCATTTTCTAGTCTTCTTGGTTTAGACCGCTTGGTTTCAATGTTCTAAGGCTGCTTATCCAGTATGATTCCTTTTCCTTCCTGGTTTCGGAACTCCAGCTGTGGTTGTTAGCAATAGCGATAAGTATTATATCACTGAAAGTGTGGCCAGGGAAGGAGAAGTATTCTGCGACCGGGCTTCTGTACAGCTTTTTTGTCATCCGATCAGATCTATGAAGGTTTATCCTTATGTGTAGCTTTTCAGTTTCTCCCACGTACTGAAGGCCACAGATCTTACATGTGATGAGATAAATCACATTCTCTGTTTTGCACGTTTTGTTTGGACCATGTATGTTTAGTTTTTCTTTAGTCACTGTGCTAGTGAATGTCTTGGTCTCTATCATATGTTGACAGGTTTTGCATCTTTTATCGCCACAGGGTCCAGATTGACTAGGTTGGTTTTGACTAGCGATTGTTGTTAGCTTGGCCCTGACTAGGATGTCCTTTAGGTTTTTTGGTCTCCGGTAAGCTACTACAGGTTTGTTCGGAAGTATTAGGTTTAGTATGTCTGACGATTGCACGGTTGGCCAGTGGTTTGCGATGATTTTACCTACTTTGCGATTGTCTGGGTGATAGGTCAGAATAAATGGTATCCTATCAACCTTTTCTTTCTGTCCATATCTGAGTAGGTCATCACGGTTTATTTGTTTGGCCCTTTGGATTGCCTCCGCAATCAGGTCTTTGTCGTAGCCTCGGTGAATTAAATGTTTAGCCAGCTCTTCAGACCTTTCTAGGAATCTTTCATCGTCGGAGCAAATTCTGCGTATCCTCAGTGCCTGGCTATATGGAATGTCCTTAATGCAGTGAAACTGAAAAGCTACACATAAGGATAAACCTTCATAGATCTGATTGGATGACAAAAATGCTGTACAGAAGCCCGGTCGCAGAACACTTCTCCTCCCCTGGCCACACTTTCAGTGATATAATACTTATCGCTATTGCTAACAACCACAGCTGGAGTTCCGAAACCAGGAAGGAAAAGGAATCATACTGGATACGCCGCCTTAGAACATTGAAACCAAGCGGTCTAAACCAAGAAGACTAGAAAATGAAAACTATGCACTAGTAGAATTTAACATTTTCTAAATCTTAATATCCTTCAATTTTTACTATAAGAATAACCGGTATAGAATCAAATATCCGGGATATAATCTGCTTTAGATATGTACACAAAGTAAAAATAGATGTCGCTTTGGCTTGAAGACTTTTAGGGAATTACACAACGTTTTCAGTTTCCGCAACTAGTCTATACAAGCTGGTTGTATTTATAGTGTTAGCACATGTGAAGACAGAAATGTAGAGGTTTACAAACACAACGTTTTTGTGTTTATTTGTTTGTCGTAACTATGTTTTGTATTTGCCTTTGAAAAAGACTCATTAAGAGTCGAAAGCGCTTAGGCTAGTTAGTTACTAGTTTCGTACTGTTCGTCGTCAGTTTATTGCATCTATCTATCTATCTATCTATCTATCTATATATACATATATATATATATATATATATATATATATATATATATATATATATATATATATACATATATATATATATATATATATATATATATATATATATATATATATATATATATATATATATGTGTGTGTGTGTGTGTTTGTGTGAGTGTTTGTGTGTGTGTATTTAGCGGAGGTTGTCTATGCAGTGTCGTGTAATAGTATTCTGCAACAATGTTTGCAAACTCATGTTTAAGATTAAATAACGAAAGTGTACCTTTTTCAGGGGATGTAATACATGCAAATCCTGCAAAAAGAAATGGGAAGAAGAAAAGCCCAAACTGTAAATGAGGTATGTATACAATTGAACGAGAATTGATATATTTTAATGCCATGAATACTACTAACTATTGTATAACCACATGCATAACATTGCTTTAAACAAGAATTAGAGTCCTGATAATATATTATGAATTGCAGTGAAAAGCCATTTCATTGCGTTTCAATCGAATTTAAGATGATTATTTTGCATCAGAGTTCCAAACAAATAGCCTATTTCCATCACCAAGTTATTCCATTTTGTGTCTTCAGTCACGTAGTGTTTAACTAGCACCTTATATGATGAGCTTGGAAACATATTAAACAAACGTGTATGACAAATTGCACAAGATATTATCTAAAAAGGAAAGCACATTTTTGTTTCAAGGAATTCATTACAATTTGTAACCCGTACAGGCCAAATATCATTCTACAGAACAGTTAACGTATTCACGTGTACTGTTATAACATTTTCATTGCTGGAGCTAATAATTATCAATACCGTTTTTTATTCCAGCTGTTATTAACTGGAAATTTTACAAGATTTCACTCAATGTTTTATTCCTGTTAGAATTTATTTGAATGTACCTATCTGTCTCAAAGAGCAGTATAATTGCAGTTTGCCTTCATAGAGTATGTATGCATACACTAAAATATTTAAAGAATTGAATCGGAAAACTGATGTTGCTTTTGAAGAGTATCTTTTGTCTTAAAGTATAGATACACTTTCATTTGTATTGTGTATTAGATATAAACATCCTATTGTGTCTGAAGGATTAAATTGCATGCCTGGAAAACAATTGTCCCTGCTGACCAAATGAAGGAACAGCAAAAAAGGAGATAGTACAAAGCAGGCAATTTAACTGTTCTTATATAAATAAATAAATAAATAAATAGATATAAACATCTCAATTTGTCTGAAGGATGCAATTGTATTACATAACATGGGTGGAAAACAGTTGTGCCTGCTGATCAAATTAAAGAACAGCAACGATGGAGAAAGCACAAAGCGTACAATTTAACTGTTCTTTTATAAATAAATGAAAAACATATATATATATATATATATATATATATATATATATATATATATATATATATATATATATATATATATATATATATTATATATGCAATAAACTGGCGACGAACATTACGAAACTAGTACTAACTAGCCTAAGCGCTTTCGACTCTTAATGAGTCTTTTTCAAAGACAAATACAAAACATATATACGAGAAACAAATAAACACAAAAACGATGTGCTTGTAAGCCTCTACATGGCTGTCTCCACATGTGTTAAAACTATAAATACAACCAGCTTGTGTAGACTAGTTGTGGAAACTGAAAAAGGTGTATAATTACCTAAAAGTTTACAAGCCAAAGCGACATCTATTTTTACTTTTTGTACATTTATGTAACGCAGATTATGTCACGGATATTTGATTCTATACCGGTTATTCTTATAGTAAAAATTGAAGGATAATAAGATTTAGAAAATGTTAAATTCTACTAGTGCATAGTTTTCATTTTCTAGTCTTCTTAGTTTAGACTGCTTAGTTTCAATGTTCTAAGGCGGCGTATCCAGTATGATTCCTTTTCCTCCTTGAGTGTTTTGTATATCTGGGAACGGTTTCATAGAAACAAAAATAAGATTACATTTATTCAGAAATTTTACTAATCTTCTCAACCATCAAAAGTGCTGAGTTCAAGAAGAGGCAGGATTTTTGATTTTCCTCATATTAGGAGCCTACTGCTCTGGACTTTGAAAAAGGAAGATACGCAACTCTTTTGGCTTTACGATATAGTTATTTATACTTGTGGAACTGCATGACATGGATATATATTTGCATTCATTGGGGAAGTAATAGAACAACAATAACAAGGATGTTTGATTGTTCTTCCACAAAATGGCTTTATAGTGCCTTATTCAGGGTTACATTCATTTTGGTCCGTGCAACTAAACTTCACGATTTATGCCAGGAACATGATTTTAACACTTGATGCAACGTATCAGACATAATGTATTTCATTGTAATTAATTATATAATTCTTTAACAGTAGTAGTTCCTCCTTTCGGTTTGTAACACATACTAGTAGGTAGATAGTAGACAAATATATATATATATATATATATATATATATATATATATATATATATATATATATATATATATATATAGAGAGAGAGAGAGAGAGAGAGAGAGAGAGAGAGAGAGAGAGAGAGAAAGAGAGAGAGTTTTTCTACGATTTATATTTGAATTTCAGTCTGGAGGCAGAAAAACAAAACGTCAAAACAGTCGACATATTTTGGGCAAACGAAATGAAAGAAATAAAGGAAAAAGCAGAAAAGTAGGTTTAATAAAGTTTTATCATGCCAAGAGGATCACATACAAATATTTGCACACTTCATTGCTGATCAAAGAAAAGACGATAGTTTATTTTACTTTTATGGTGCATTGTTCTTTGTAATTGCTTGCAAATAATTGGAATGTTATGGTTAAATTCATATTCTTACAAGTCCCTTTTACTATAATGAAAATTTATTAAAAAATGATTGGTATATCATTACTCATTATAAAACAGAGTGGCACATCATTAATACAGAGTACATGCTATATATCTATTTTATGTAGCTCACATACAAAAGCACATATTTGCCCTTTCAATGGAGTTATGACTGACTACAGGCAGATTGAATGATCTCAAATTACTGTCAAGTGTATCCGCTGCAAAATGTAGTTCGGTACAATGTTTGGCTATTCAAAATCAAATTTGCATATAGATAAATTGATTATTTTCATTTCTGAGTTACTAATTTTATTCATATTAATAATATCAATATAAAATAAGCTTGCGATTTAAACATGCCAGATAGTTTTCATGAAGAAAATAGAGCACCATAAACACGTTGTTTGCTTCTTGAAAATTGAACGCTCATCTATTTACGTATATGCTCATGGAAATTTATGTGCAATAGAAAGCCAGTGTAATGACGAACCAACAGCAGGTAATTAAAATAATTTAGCATATGTACAGTTGGTGCAAGTCATTATTTTGCTTTAATTATCATTACCACGGACCAGAAAACTCTCTCTCTCTCTCTCTCTTACTCTCTGTACATATCTGTCTTTATATCTCTCTTTCCCCGGTGGATTGACTTAACGTTTACCATCAGTCATAGATCCGGGAACATCATCTTATGAACAAAAATAATCAACCTATATAATATGCATACAGGTTTGTGTGTGTGTGTGTGTGTGTGCGTGGTTTTGTGTGTAAGGAAGTTAACTATATAATGCTTCATGGTGAATTAGTGAACTACCTGACGCAAACTTTATTTACTCTGACGAAACCTATTAAAGCATGGCTAGTTTAATAATATTAACAACGATTGCACAAAGGCCTCAATTGCTCTCCTACCTAACTGGATTATATATGGCATCTATCCTTCTGACACAACATCTTTAAAAATACTGCTATGAGCTTTTATCTAATAGGTTAAATTTTCATTTACAAATTCCATTAAAGAAATCCTTATGATTCTTTCTTCTGTTTAGGAGACTTGCATAAGTAGCCTCTATTACATTGTTAGGACACGATGTTCAACATGAACCGACCTTAATGTGCCTTTCCAAGTTGTCATATATATATATATATATATATATATATATATATATATATATATATATATATATATATATATATATATATATATTACTCTCTCGCGGATCATATAACTTGCTGAAATAGTCATTTTGAAATATATATGCACAAAGTAGGACGGTTTCACTAGATCCTACCCTTTCTCATAAGCCTTTTGGTATGTTATATGTCGCCATTAACTTTAGCATTTTATATTTAAATATTCTTATATTTAGGCTTTGAACATCACTACATCCTGATTGTTTAGCAGATTAATACTGAACATGTCTTTTGTTTCTTGTCTAACTTAATGAAACAGTCCATAACTTATCGCCTTTCATGATCATCTCCATTTCTAACTAACACATACACTTTGAGTATTAATTCGAATGGTGTCCATGGAAAAAAATGAATACATTTTCCTCAAGAGGATTTTATAAAATTCTTGGAAAATTGGATTAATATACCATACGAATGAGCAACAGACTACCAACCGACAACCAAATTAACACACGGACTTTTCCTAATGAATCATCGGAAATACACACAATTTCTGCTTGGTAAATGTTTATGTAAACTGACAGGAAACAACACAGTCAGCAAATACAGAATGACTAGTTGTTATCTACAAAAGTCGGACTTGTTTCTATAACAATTTTGTATATATGTATACAAACATATATTGGGAATATTACTCTCTCGCTGATCATATAACTTGCTGAACTAGTCATTTTGAAATAATCAATGCACACAGTAGGACGGTTTCACCAGATGCTACCTTTTCTCATATGCCTTGTGGTATGTAATCTGTCGCCATTAACTTTAACATTTTGTATTTAAATATGCTTATATTGTGTCTTTGTTCATCACTACATCCTGATTGTTTAGCAGATTAATACTGAACATGCCTTTTGTTTCTTGTCTAACTGTATAAACAGTCCATATTTTGTTTTCAATACACCTGAAGTGTTCTCCTTCGTCCAATTATTTAACTTTTACAGATTGTTTACAAGGCATAAATCTTCGTTCAATTATTTGAAACATTTTCCAGACCTTGTGTCTGCCATTCATTTCCAATATCCTATGAACATAGGGACTACAAATCGTTACTTTTGTCGACCTGATATAGTTTTGTTATGTAATGCATGAACAATTTTTTTAATACAAACATCGTATTTTTTATATTAATATATGAAATTTATACCCTTAACATGCGAGCGTAGTAAACCCCTTGTGTGTATGTTTGCACGTTACAGCTATTAAGGTTTGCTTGGGTGTTGTAGTGTCCACTGGATAGACAACATTATTTTGGATAGCAAAGACTGTTTTCACATATTACGGTGTGTCATTATCAAAAGCTTGCTTTTAATTAGTTGGTCAAGCTTACCTTTTAGACTACGAAACGCTCAAGCAAGCATTTCTATCAGAATGCCCTGAAAAAGAAATACAAGAGACACCAGTGAAAAGTGACATATTATTGCACTTACTAAATGTTCTTTACTTGTCTTCCTTGGAGAAGCTTTTTATCATAACGGCTCCACTAAAATATGTGAGGACGATTTGTTTTCTGAACTGAATGCTAAGCATAACTTATCGGTGTATATCTTTATATTACAGTCATAATTTGACTGAGAAAATGCACTTATGAAATCTTCTATTATTATAAAATAACGTGCAAATGCAAGGCAAAATGATAATAAACAAAGTGATTCTTTTTACAAAATTTACCTCAAAACGCACATCGTTTTCGTTACAAAATTTTAACAGTGGACTAAATCTTAGTTTTCCTATACAATCTTTTTTCACTTTATCCGTACCATCCCAATGTGGCTATAATTTATTGTTAAGCACTTTCTTGATATTTATATGCAGGTTCTGGTTGGAGTACTTGTATGTAATACAATACATTTATCTTATAATCTCCTTGCTCGTTACGTTTTGAAACCTTTGACATTTGTCGTTTGTACACTTATTATTTTAGTACTTTACCTCGAAACATTTTCTCATTTCATGATATATCTACTGATATGTTGAAGATTATGTCTCGTACATTAAAAACTCTCTTTATAAGGTCAATTTTCTTTTCGTTTCCATGTCATTAATATTTTACCCACAAGAGTACATTTCATTTCCGTCAATGTAGATGTTAATTTGTTATTTTAGCCATTGTTTGAGTTCTAAACCGTGCTTGCCTTTTTATTTTTTGCTTTATTTCCTATTAGTCAGTACTGTAGTATCTGCGCAAAGCCTTGAACGCGATAATAGACTAATATTTCTTTATAAAAGCTTCTGCAACCACAACAGCGGATATTGCTGTTTTGACGTTAATGCCCGTCCAAAACAATGCACCGGAGCATTCAATGTTACTGACCTCTCCTTGGTTGTTATTGATGGTATCATTCCATCCATTCCAACTCTGTACTGTAACTAAATCTATGTTATCATCATTTACACGATTATATCTTTCATAGTCAGCTACAAATAATTTTATAATATGCCTATGCAACCCCAAAATTATGTTGGAGATCTTGTAGTCTGTCATGTCCCGTTGCGGCTTGAGCGGGGAAACTTGTTTCCCTATCTGTGTCTGGGTTATACTTTAAAAACAATTTAACAGTTTGCTGCGCACCTTTGGAACGTTAATTTCCGTGATATGAAGGAAATTGTTTAGTTGGAAGAATTGAAGCTAAAAGGCCAAGGCTACTGTTGCTAACAATGAGCATGTTAAATTCGTTCCAAGTTTATAACGTAAATTAGGATAAAGAATTCAACTAACGTCTGTAAATTTTTACTTTATACTCAGAATGTTACTTGCTAAATTGCTGCTCAAATACTCCAGGTTTATCGTTTGTTGCAGATATTATAATTGTATATTGCAATTCATTGTTCCTAAAGAGACCTCCTCGGGTGCTTATTGTGTACCTTTCAGGCCCTGCCCTATATTACTGACCATATGGTGACCTTTACTTTCATTACAGCATAAATAAGAACAGCAAAAGTAGCTGTTTGTGATACGGGTCTCATTGTCTTGCATTTGCTCGACGAAAATGCAATTTCGCTGTACAAAAATTGACGTTAGGAAAGAAAAGTTTTGACACAATGAATTCCTGTTGATAAAAATGGTAAATATTTATTTCTTCGTACCGAAGCAGCACTATAAGCGCGAGGGCTGAGATACCATTGGTTCAATAAGGTGATAACTTTAAGGTCAGTGTTACTCTTACAAAAGTCGGTAGATGTTTGTATTTGTAATTGTTAATTAGGTATTCAGACAAATGTACCATATACTGATAGTGGGTAATATTGATTCTGTTCTTACGTATGCTGAGTAACACAAATCCATTGATCTTTTTATCATTTTGGACAGTTTCCAACAGACATTTTCATATATATATATATATATATATATATATATATATATATATATATATATATATATATATATATTTATATATATATATATATATATATATATATATATATATATATATATATATATATATATATTGAATCAACGATTACAGCTTTAGCGTTGGTCACGCCATCAATACTATTAAAGTAATCATTTATATTATATCTTGCAGAGAATTAATGAAATACAATGCAGAAAAAGAAAATTGGGAGAAAGAAAGGGCTGAGCTCATGAAGAGGTATGGGATTTTTTTTCCTTTCAGGTTAAAAGTTTTATATCTTGGACATTTTGGAGGAGTTGTCCAAAAAAAACCAAAAGAAAATTACATGCATCCATGATATTTTAGTTTGTAACGTATTTTATATTTCCGGTGAAATAAATGTTTAGTCAAAGGTTTTCCCATACGTGTTTTTTTTTTGTTTAGTTTTTAAATTTGTTTTAAATCTAGAATTCGAACTGATCATCTACACCACCTACGAGGATGCTGAGTTCAAGAAGTGGCACATCATGCATGTATTCATGTTGGGAGTTCAGTATTTTGTACATCTGGGAACGGTTTCAAAGAGACAAAAAAAAAAAGATTTTATTGATTAAGAAATTTTACAAATATTACATACATTTCCTGTTCGAATGAAAACGATAATTATTTCGATATTATGGCACATAAATGCTGATTTATTTATGTTAAATGTAGAATTTGTAATGTTCATCTTCTCAACCATCGAAAGCGCTGAGTTCAAGAAGTAGTACGATTTTGCTTTTCCTGATATTAGGAGCCAAATGTTCTGGACTTTAAAAAAGGAAGCTACGCAACCCTTTTGGCTTTAAGATATAGTTATTTAAACTTGTGGAACGGCATGGCATGGATACATATTTGCATTCATTGGGGCAGTAATAGAACAACAATAACAACAATGTTAGGTTGTTCTTCCACTAATTGGATTGATCGTGACTTATACAGGGTTACATTTATTTTGCACCGTGCAACTGAACTTCACGATTTATACCAGGAACATGATTTTAACACCTCAGGCAACGTATGAGACATAATATATTTCATTGTAAGTAATTATATAATTCTTTAACAGTAGTAGTAACTCCTTTCATTTGTTTGACATACTGGTAGGTAGAAAGTAGACAATTATCATTTTGGACTAATGGTTACATCAAAATATAATGTTCAAATTAGTTTCCCTGCTTAATTAACGCTTTTCTTTATTTGAATGTACTTCAGTTTACTAAATGCTTTTATATCTAGTTTTTCTACGATTTATATTTAAATTTCAGTCTGGAGGCATAAAAACAACACGTTAAAACAGTCGACATATTTTGTGGAAACAAAATAAAAGAAATAAAGGAAAAAGCAGAAAAGTAAGTTTAATAAAGTTTTATCATGCTAAGAGGAACACATAAAAATATTTGCGCACTCCTTTCTGATCAAAGAAAAGACGATAGTTTATTTTACTTTTATCGTGCATTGTTCTTTGTAATTGCTTGCAAATAATTTGAATTTTATGGATAAATTCATATTTTCTTACAGATTCCCTATACTTGTAATGAAAATGTATTAAACATGGAGTGGTATATCATTCCTCATTATTACAGAGTACATGCTATATATCTATTTTATTTATCTCACATACAAAAACACATATTTGCCCTTTGAAGGGAGTTATACTGACTACAGGCAGAGTGAATGATCTCACATTACTGTCAAATGTATCAGCTACAAAATTTAGTTCGGTGCAATCTTTCGCTTTGCAAAATCACATTTACGTGTTGACAAATTGATTATTTTTATTTCTGAGTTACTAATTTTATTCAAATTGATAAGATCAATTTAAGGCAAGCTTGTGATTTTAAGATGCAAGATGGTTTTAATGAAGAAAATAGAGCACTATAAAAACTTTGTTTGCTTCTTGAAAATTGAACGCTCATCTATTTACGTATATGCGCATGGAAAAGTATGTGCAACAGAAATGTTAGGTAATGACGAACCAACAACATGTAATTCAAATAGTTTAGTATATTTACAGTTGATGCAAATCATTATTCATTATTCCTAGCAACATCTGGAAAAAAGTGCTCATATTGAAAGAATATCTGCTTAAGTTCATTCATTTTTGGCTTTTGGAAATATTCAGATTTTTCAGAATTTCTGAAGTCTGATAATTGCTACACAATCGGTAGTCTGACCGAATTCCTCTGTTGGTGTGACAGCTACAACTATATTAATTGCATGATTTACCTGGATATCTCTCTCAATATACTTGTACTCCTATAATGTTTTTCGATCAGAGTAATATTATCAGAGGCTTCGCTAGGGTTTTAAAACTTTGTGTCCAGGATTCCTTATTTGGTAAAATTTGGAGTCACAACAGCAAAAGTTGCAGTCTTACCAGCAAACGTTTCACTTCCCAATAAGCCAGGCATCACATACTTTCTTCTTGCACATGGCTACTGTCGCATCCTTACCATCAGTTCTAGCAACTTTAGCACAGTTCTGATTCACTTTGAAATCTTCTTCGTTTTTCCGTTTAACCCCATGTCTAAAATTTGCAAACGGTATTTTGCCCGTGTCTTTTGATTTCGAGTTCACGGGCAATATTTATACGGCAACAATCGGAAATGAAATCAATAACAGTGATCGCGTTAGGATTTGCCAGTGTCGCTAGTTGCGATTTGTTTTCCTTATTGTCAATACAATATACTATCTGGCGATATTTTTAGCGATAACATTTTTGGCTGATAAACACTGTATATACAGTCTTGGTGTTAGAATGGAGAAAGTAAAAGTCTCCGTGACAGGAAGCCGCAAACCTTGATATAAAAATGCACTGAAATCTATTGTTACCTAACCAAACCCTTATTTCATATTGACAAACCACCCTAACAGTGCATTGTTATATCATAATCCGCTTTTGCTGATATCTGGCTTTAATACTTTACGTTGTAATATAATTTACTACTACTACTACTACTACTACTACTACTACTAATACTATTACTACTAATACTACTACTACTACTACTACTACTACTACTACTAATAATAATAATAATAAAAACAATAACAGTAATAATAAATAATAATGATAATAATAAAAAAATGATAATAATAATAATAATAATAATAATAATAATAATAATAATACTATTACTACTACTACTACTACTACTAATAATAATAATAATAATAATAATAATAATAATGATTTTTTTTATTTTTTTTAGCCATTGATGTGGAGACAGCAAAACTAAAGGTGGTGGTCGAACATGATCGCCTCACATTATTACAGCAGTATTCTTTGTCAGTAACCAACCAAGAAACGTTTTTGACCTTGAATTTTACCTTGACCTTGACAAGATTGAACACTGACTTTTGACCGGACCTTGACAAGAGTTGACAGTGGCAAGATTTGACCTTGACTTTAGCTTATTTTCTCGAGGTAGACATAAAAATACTGACGTGATATATGTTACACAGCGATATACATAAAGTGATCAGAGGTAACTAATATTTTGGTTGTGTTTAATGGAATAGATAATTATAGCTTACCAAATATTTATTATACCTGGTGTTAAGGGGACATGAACATGATTAAATTTAAAAAATTCTTTTTAAAATCACATGCTGTTTCGTTCGGATTTATAACAATAAATTTACATGACTCTATATCTAGATATCGTATTGGTCTGGACAAGAAAATGTTTGGTCGTTGATTTTATCACGGTATCAGCAAAGAAGGTGATCGACCAATACTGTGTGACCCAGAGAGTTAAAAACAAATTCAAAGATAAAGTGACAGAGTGGAAAAACTCTCATGGCCAGACGGAGTCATGGTTAGAAGTTTTAGTTTAACGTAATTGACATTGTTGCAGCCATTTGTAGGAACCCTTATTTTCATAAATAAGGTCCCAGGCAAAAGGTCTGTACACCTTCTCTGCTGCTCGCCGACTGGGTTGTCGACTTGTCGCAGGGTCGACTACTGGTTGCAGACTTGTCGCTGTTTTGGACACTGAATTTGTCAAAGTCAGTGACTTGTTGCAGGGTCGCCGACTGGTCGCAAACTCGCCAAACGGCCTCCCTCTGGTCGCCGACTGTCGCAGTCTCTGTCACAGTCGGGGTCTTATTCTGGTCTCAAACATGTTGCAGGGTGGCCAACTTGGTTGCTGACTACTCGAAGGGTCGCCGATTTGGTCGCAGACTTGTCGCAGTCGACAACTTGGTCGACGACTTGACTCAGGGTCGCCGACTGAATTGCTGACTTCACGCAGTGTCGCCTACTTTGTCGCCGACTAATCGCAGTTGCAGACTTGGTCGCCAACTTGTCGCAGGGTCGCCAAATTGTCGCAGGTTGCAGATATGGTCGTCGACTGGTACAAGGATCGCCGAATGGGTCGCCGACTTGTCGCAGGATCGCCGTCCTGTTGCAGACTTGTCGCGGTCTTAGTCGGTGAATTGGTGGCAGTCGCCGACTTTGTGTCAGTCCCCGACTGGTCGCAGAGACGCTTCTTTGTTCTCTCTCTCTCTCTCTCTCTCTCTCTCTCTCTCTCTCTCTCTCTCTCTCTCTCTCTCTCTCTCTCTCTCTCTCTCTCTCTCTCTCTCAAGAGAGAGAGAGAGAGAGAGAGAGAGAGAGAGAGAGAGAGAGAGAGAGAGAGAGTACGAAATGATGAAAGAAGAGTCATCCTCAATGTAAACGTGTATTGTCGCAAGAGCTCTTAGTCCGCTTGGACAATCCTTGTAGCACAGGGCTACTGTTCGATGAAAAACCTTGTCCCTAACTTGTTCAGACTCCTGACCTGGCCCTCGTCTACCCAACGAAATACGACCAAGTTTGCTTTCTCTAACGTGGTAGTTATACAGCAACACTGCAGGGGACGTCTTCACTCATAGCCACTTCCTAACACGCCGCCATAGCAGCCAGAGTTGGTCCGTGTGTGTATATATATATGTTTGTATATATATATATATATATATATACACATACATATATAAACAGACACAAACACATAAAAAAAGACATATACATAAATATAGACACATATATATATATATATATATATATATATATATATATATATATATATATATATATATATATATATATATATATATATATATATATATATATATATATAGACACATACATATATATATAGACACATACATATATATAGACACACACACAGGGGGAATAAAATTACCTAAATATAAAACGATAGATGGCACTACAAAGTGGTCCAAATATTCAAAATCACTATATAAACTTTAACGAACGAAAACAAATTGAAGTCTATGGGGTTTCCTCCTTACAATACACCTCCAGTTACATTGAGAATGATGTGTTTTGCCTCTACCATCTCAGTTGTGTGGAAAATGATCGCTGTCAGTATATTAGCTATATTAGCTGCGTGCAACAGTGCGGAGCAACGTGGTTAATTGTACACCGGCGAAAGAAGTCAGGGAGATTGTCTTCTCCCATATTACAGCAACTGAAGTATATAAAAAGTTCAATTTAGAAATTCGTCTTCGAAGGAGTATACTAGTAGAATTGTAAAGACAGTAATAAATCCTAGTGCTGAAAAACATTTTGAAATTAATCTTTCTATGTCCTTATGCAATAGTATTGACAAAACAAGACATAATAGGAGATGCACTACTTAGCTCGCGTAGTCTTGTTGTTGAATGGCATAGTTAAAAACCGGTTCGATGGAAGGAGAGGCAACATCAACTCTATGCTAGCGTGGAAACGACCAACTCATGTCAAGCACCAAATACACGAGAAGCACACTCAAAACGCTTGTAACATACGCCACCTCCACCTCTAGCACTCAAGCCCATTTTGCTCCCAATCACACAGAGACGTATAATGAAGGGCATTTCTACAGCACAGAGGTGGAATCCTATCTAGTAGACGAAGCAATATGTTAAAACTTGGACTCAAGGTAAAAGACGACAACTGTTTTCACAACGTGCTTACGTGTTCAGTAAAACACAACATCCCCTTCTTGGTGAGATAAAGTGGTTGACTTCTTTTCCGTATCTCTCTTTAAATTAACTTTTGTTATCGCACATCAACTTTGTGTGCGTCAGTCAATCATTTGTTTTAATATATTCATGCCTTTTAGCTAATTTTATCGGTTATGAGCATTACTTGTTCTATTTTGTTTGTCTGCCTTACGGTACGTTGTTCGGATTCTAGGTCTTTAGCAAATTAACCGAGCTAAGTGAAATCAAGAATATAGTTAAAATTCCACAAACTGTGTGCTTTTCTATGTTACAAAGTGCACTTTTTAGACAAACTCATATTATTGTGAATTTAATTCCAAATATGTCTAAAATCTTATTATAAAATCCAAAAGTATAGAATGTTACGGAAGAATTCCGAAGGTCTTAAATGTCTTGATATAACACATGGGCATAATCCTAACTATCATCCAACTGGTCGTCAGTAATCCAGAAGTAGTGTTTTAGTCTCCAAAATGTCAATGAAATATATCTAATTCTGAAGAAAACCTAAATAAATAATTCTTCTCAAATTATATCTGAACGAAGCCACAAATGATCCCAGAGAATTTGGATAAGACAGGAATTAAAAAAGTGTGTTGACGTAATATATATATATATATATATATATATATATATATATATATATATATATATATATATATATATATATATATATATATATATATATATATATATATATATATATATATATATAAATAGAGAGAGAGAGAGAGATTGTCATTGATCTATAATGCAAAAGCAAGTTCAGGAAAAATTCACTAACTCATAAACAATGTCAGGTTGACACACACGTCAAAAATGACAAATATCAAATACAGAATAAAAATTAACAAAACATGTCAATCTCTATGCATCTGATATAATTTGATTAGCTCTCACTGTAATAAATGTTGAAACCTCACGCTGATCCTGTAGTTGAAACCTATTTGTAAGTAAAACTTTCCTCTTTTTTTAATGTACCTAATATCTTCTAGAAACGTGAGTGATCCTCTCTCCCCTCTGGCTGTTCTCTCATTACATTCACACTACACACCTAAGGCATACACACAGAGCTGAGAGAGAGAGAGAGAGAGAGAGAGAGAGAGAGAGAGAGAGAGAGAGAGAGAGAGAGAGAGAGAGAGAAAGCAGTACAACGTAGGTAAGTAATGAGGACATCTGGAATAACAACAGTTTATATACTTGCTTCATGGTTTTCTCATTTGCATTATTTTTTGTTCGCAAAATGGTATTTTGCTTTCAACATTTGGCTTATACGTATTATCAGCACCGACTTCATATGTTAAAAATGTTATATAATGTATAAATTTGTTGAATTTGTCTTCGTACCCCTACAATATTTAGTAATAATTAGGAAAAGTAATTATTATGGATGTTATTATGCTACACACGAGATACCATGTTAATGATATTACCAAGAGGTTTCCTATTCATTCCTACCCTTTAGAGCTCTTTGTTTCCAAATAGATACAATTGTATCAAGATGTACATATCAATATCTGCATTGTTATCTACGGGCATGACAAAGGTAGGATATTGTATCATTACTTTGCTGAAATACTTTATCAGTAAAACGGAACAAATATAATTGCATAGATAACGTGGCCAGACTGTATTTTAATCAATTAATTATATCATGAGTATTACATTTTATCCTTTCTCAACAACGTTTACCACAATTTACCAAAGAGAAATGACATAAATCAACCTATACTTTAATATCTTTAATGGAACAAATTAAATAATGATTCTGATATTCCCAAATCATTGTGCTAGTAACAATGATATCAACGTAGCTTATTAGGATAAAACTGTCTCAATATCGTGGTTTAGAAAACTGTTTTTTAATATTAGGGATCTCAGTTACTTTGGTTTGGATTGAAAGCAGTCATAATAAGGATATCGACATTGTTGGTTAGGATGCGTTGCCTTTAAAAACACAATATTCTCAGGATCGTGGGTAAGGATCATTTTCTTTATGATAATGACCTCAGTTTCGTCGGTTGGTATACGTTTGACTTCATAATACGGATCTCATTGTCGTGGGTTAGGATACAGTGTCTTCATATTAATTATCTCATTTCTGTTAGTTAGGGTACATTCTCTTCATAATACTGATCACATTGACGTAGTTTTGGATACAGTGAATTCGTAATTCAGATCTCATTCTCGTGGGTTAGGACACGGTATATTTATAATAATGATCTCAGTGTCGTCGGTTAGGATACTTTGGCTTAATAACGGATCTCGTTGTGGCGTGTTAGGATACAATGTCGTCATAATAATGATCTCAGAATCGTCGGTCACGGTACATTGTTTTCATGATAGATTCAGATTAGTAAGTTTATAATATGATGTAATTTCCATAGAGGATGTATGTTGCTAATGTTGTTCACACATAATTAGAAGAAAAAGCATACAAATTTAAAAGAAGAAGCAGAACAAGAACAATAAGAATAAGAATAAGGAAAAGGAAAATAACAGCCGGAAGGATAATACAGGTTTATTTTCTGACACACGGACAATGGGTATGCTAAGTAATGTTAGCATCAGGGTAAGGTCAATATAAACATTTCATTATGCTAGGGGAAGTATGATGATAGTGAAGTTATGAAACTGTTGGTCAGTCCTAATTTCAATGCTCGAATTCCTCCTCGATACATCAAGACCTTTCCCAATAAAATGCAAATATGAACGAAGACAACATTAATTTACGGTTAAGCTTTGCTTCTCATGAATTGGAAAGCGCAGTGTCGTGAACTCCCCAGCAGGTCACTCTGTTCTGACAACACATATTTGAATCGCTTAAAGGTTTTATAATGGGATATTATATGATGTATTGGAAACAACACAGATGTAACATACTCTTTTAGTAAAATAATGCATGCATGTGGGTAATGTTATAAACAAATTTCCACCTAGTGTTATGTTTCTAATATAAAAAAGATGTAATCACACATTAGCTTGAATGTGTTATATCGATATACCAAGGAGGCCAAATAATGTTTTATAAATTTAAGATCACCTTGATAAATTTCCCTCATAAGGGATTGTACTGGGAACATGCACATCAAGAATTTGGTGAGCAATACTACAGACCAGAAAGATTATTGTTTGATAGCATGCATGAACACATAACGTCGCAGATGTTAACAAAGTCCCTGTCTCGAATGACCATTCGCGAGCCTCCAGACTGTGACACACATCAAATATAAATGAGAAGTAAATGATGACAAAAACAGCAATATTATTCATACTCACCAACACGATAAACCAATCAGATAAGCCTTTATCTTATAACATATGGACACACCAATGGTACTTAAAAGTGAGTATGGGAAATATCTCTACAAACTGTGGATTATGAGTGGTAAATATAATGACTGGAAAGTTGATAATGATTCTCATGCAAAGACCCATAAACATAAACTAAGGAATCAGAGCAAGATGTTTTAAATAAAAAGACATCCTTGTATACTGGAATATCATTTATAAGTTGGCACAGTACTATATAATAGCCAGTGGGAAGTGATGTCAAAATGTCCGATTGCATATACTTCATTATGAGCAGGCAAAGGAATTTGACGGCAATCTTCTGTTCCTTACAAGGAGTGTTACTAGTCACTTGCGACAGTTGCTAATCGTCATGCCGGTAGAAACTTCAGAACGACTAGAGTATAATGCAAAAGCGTATTCTTTGGAAAGGGGCAACTTTGCAACAGAACGTTTCACTAAGAATAATGTAAATACCACTTGCTCACATTAAATACTGGCTTGGACTTTTGACATTCAAACAAATGGAATCCCGTTGATTAATCGGAAATTCGATTCGGTCAGATGCATTAAATGCATATACTGTTCATACCAGGTATGTAGCATAAAAACGCCTACACGCATTCTACTTCTTGGCAAACATATACAA
Organism: Potamilus streckersoni; assembly: GCA_016746295.1. Lineage (NCBI taxonomy): Eukaryota > Metazoa > Mollusca > Bivalvia > Unionida > Unionidae > Potamilus > Potamilus streckersoni. The sequence continues at coordinate 1,595,370 of JAEAOA010000619.1, forward strand.
ATGTGTTTTCGAGTGTGTCAAACACGAATAGCTGCAGTGATAACGCAATTTTCTTAGCCATTCTAAAAACCGTGAGGGCCGTTGTATATGATGTCAATATTCTAATTCATCTGTATGAGCGACCACTGTGTGCAATTTTAGACTTCATGCCTCTTTTGATGATCCATCTGGCTATACTTTGTTAGAGTGAAAAATTAGTCGCTTTCAAGTCAAGTCAGGCTTTAATGTTATGAACGCAGTAGTTCAACAATAGATTACGGATTCTTGCCTCGGGTTTGGTAGTTTTATTGGAATCCAGCCATGTACCTAATCGCAGATCAGGCCAGCAGTAATCCTGTCCATATTTATGTTGTTCTTCGGCAGATTTACTTTCTTTTGTACCGGACACATTGCTAAGTCGACAAGGATAATACAAGCAAAGGTGTATGTTCCGAAAATTGATAACCATATTGAGAAAAAAAGCAAGAAAAAAGCACAATAAGAAATTATTACGGACTCAAATTATGACCTTTTCATAGCTGACGCCTTCTTCTCGCTGGGTGTCCAGTCTTGCTGTCGACAGTGCCAAAGAGGATGTGTTTGTGGTCATTATATTTGCATCAGTATAGCTCTGGAAAATACAGTTAATAAACATATAGCTTCCGACAGACAAATTTTAAAAAAAGAAAATAACTTCCATTATCCATTCGGCCGAGCCAATGATTCCTATTATGTCCTGATTCTTTCAATAAACCTGCATCATAATTTCCATCACGTGGGAAACCCACACGTTAACCTGATTTCAACAACATATTGTGGCACTATATTGAGCGCATATGTGATAGCGCCTAGACGTCTGTTGTATTATGACTTGTACAGGTTTGCGCTGTTACGTAAAGTTGTTGATTATTTACACTGAGTCATTTACCTTACTGTAAGTCACCGTTTCAAACTCAGAGTGTATCGCGTATTGATTCTGAATTGAAGGAGCATTTCATGAAATCAAGCTTTCACCAAAGTTGCAGTTTCATGTAGAGTTTATAAGCGATGCTTCTACTTTTATTCACGTGGAATAGAATCACAGATGCATACGTGTGCAAAAGTCATCAGTGTGGAAACCTTATGAGAGATTTATAAAGTGTTTCTTGCCAGGTAACTGTAATTTATCGGAATGTCCTAAATACCCATTATACTATTACACATAATATAGATCTATATAGGAGTCTGATACATGTAGTTTTCATGCCGTCCTACTATTCAGTCCTCCACATTTAAGTTTGATTTAGCGGCATATGTTTATATTTTCCAACTCAAGATGCCACTGAATCTCATTATCAAGACGTTAATCACTTTTATGGCAATTAATGTTAAAATGGATATGATTATGATACTGATAAGAACGAGAACGTAAATATCAATTATATGAATCTACATGCACTTTTATGTGCTTCGAATTAACTTTCAAAATAGTAATTTGAATTTACATACATCCATGAAGAAGTAACGTGACTTAGCTGAAAGCATAGTGTTAGCTAATTATTATTAGTAATAAAGACGTGCAAAGCAAACAATGCTTGGGAAACCACCAGTCTGTCTCGAATTCTTCATAGTAGAGTATCCTACTCGTTCCGTCAAGACTATCTTCAATATATTCGCTGCTTCCTCGGGAAAATAAGCATAAATTCTTATCATTACATTTTTAATCACACATCTGTAATACAATGTAATTTAATTCAATTATAACAATTAACTGAAACCTTGCATATGAGTCTCTCGCTAAAACAATTATCTTTGTGGCAAATATAAATTATGGGAATTCTGATTTGTAACTTTTAGTATGCAAACGCTAAATGTACCAGTGTGAAATGTTTGACAATCACCAAAATAATGAAGGATATAACTGACGACAGGGCTATTCATTCAACGAGCTGAGTGTAAGAAAAAAATTTAATTAAACAATTATACGTATTCCAAATTTTACAAATGCATTAATTTTTTTCTTACAGTTATAATAAGAGAGATCTGGATTACGCTGCTTAATATAAAATATATAAAAAAATATTCATGTTATTTTCTATGTTTAACTGTCTTGGCTTACCAATGAACATATTGGGAACATGGTGACATGTTTCACGAATATACACATTCTTTGATAGTTACGATTTTCCCTCCCTCCCTTCTTCCCTCCCTCTCTCAGTAGTAAAGGGAAATGAGAGTTTTGGCCCACCACCCCTCCCACACCTCCTCCCCCATCCCCGCCAAACCCCTCATTTCCCTTTACTACTACAATGTAGACAGATATTTTGTAACCAGACAAAACAACAGGTGTTGGAATGCCATAAGCTCTGTCAACAGAAGTGATGAATTTGTTAGAACAGCGTATGTGTGGAATATGATTATTCTAAAGACGGCAAATATATTTTACCACAAATTTTTTATCAGATAATAGGATGAAAATTAAACTGTGCATTAGAACGTTTCAGTTAGCAAGGTGTAAATTAAACTAGCATTAGAATGAAAATGATATTATTTTATATCTCATTACCAATGATTAATGTTTCAACTGTTGATATTAAAAATACTTCACTATCACGACTATAGATACTAAATTTTACTTTACCGCTCACACAGCGATGGGACTCAAACAAATCTTTCATTTCTGGTTTGATCAGAGGATATTTTTTGTTGATAAAATATACCCTTGACCGATCGAGATCAATTGTGAGTTTAGTATAGTTTTGTTGGCTAATGGGGCTGTGAAAGTTTTTAAATTCCGCTAGCAACTTTTGATATAATTGTTCGAGATAATTGAAATACTCGCTGTTATCAGATCTGATGAGCGAAAGTTTTAACTTGTCACGTGTTCCATTAAAACATATACCTGATGTTTCATTATTAAATTCAACTGTCAATTGTTTACCGTCCATCATTAGATATTTGATGTTACTATTGTAGCCATTTTTCATTGTCAAATTTCCAAACATTATTTTATAAGTTTAGATAAAATTTTAGTCACAATGAAAATACCCAAAGGCAAATGTATCTACCCCATTTTTACAATAGCGTTAGTCATCAAAATTGTACAATCCACGTTTGACAATGACATCTGTTTCGAGTTTATGATGATTAGTTCGAATTGCCATAGCTCTCATAAAACTAACACCACCATCAAACGCGTACTTGTAGTCATCAAATTTCATAAACTTTTTAACAAAATTACGAGGCAGACCTTTAGCTTTTTTCGTTATTTTATTATTGTCTAACAATACGGCATACATTTTGCTGCGTAATCCGATAAAATATTTGATAGCGCTCGAGTTCATTTCATCTTTAAACTTGCCAATAACCTTTTTATTTGTGTCGTCATGAAATTTACAGTCACGTGGATAATCGGAAAGATCAAACAGATGTCGATTATTGTACATGTCCTGATAGATGTCCTCGCATTCGATTTCATATACGAGCGAATCAGTATCAGTAAACAATAATCTACTATGCGGCAAATGATTTTTAACAAAATTATAATCAAAATCATACATCAGCCACTTTGATAAATCTAACACAGCAGCTCCAACATAGATCGGCTTGTTTAGTTTTAGATTTGTTTTTCTTCTTTGTATCGCAACAAAATTTTCATTAAATATTTTCATGCTCACAAAATCATCGTCTGACACAAGTTTGTTTCTGCGATTGACATCATTAACTATTTCAATATTTACACGTTTCCTAATATTTTCCATCGTCTTACCAAAAACAGAATTGTTCATCAGTTTAAAAAAGTTTTTCTCAAACTCTGTTTTCGCTGCAGCTCTTCTTGAAGTGTTTGAGTTAATATAACCTCTCATCCACGGCGACTGATTAAATTTTAGTACACGATGAACTTTTCTGAACACAAGACCAGCATCGACTGCTTGTTTTAAAACTTTGTAATGCAAAACGTAATTTTTCTTATCAAGTTAATTTGGTACTAGTTTCTTGACCATGGAATGTTGTCTTGGTGATGCTAACGCTTGTTGTTCTTTTGATAACAAACTATAATCTATGACCATCGATTCCGCACAGAATGGGTAATCGTTATGTAATTTGTGTAGCGAATTTGGATAATCAAGATCAACTTCAACGAAATAGGAAACATCGTCGGGTATCTTTTTTTCTGTCTGTGATAGAAATCGATCAACCGTGATCCAATGAAATCCGCTAAAAGGCATTGGTTCTGCCATCGAACCACCGTAAAGATTATTACAATCTAGATAATTATATACTTCGAAGGAAGGTCAGGGTTATACTGTTTCAGGTATTTGTTATTTGCTTCAGCATATTTTTTTGTTATCACGCTAATACCACCTCGGATACCTTTTTCGATAAAATTGAACATATCAACATCAATCAGTAATTCTAACCTTACCTTACTAAACTTTAGCAAAGCATCCCATGACAACCCAGGTGCAGAATAATACCAGCAAGGATCTAGTCCATAATTATTATAACTCACTTCACGAAAACTTTCAAAAACATCTGCTAATAATAACACGTCAGTTTTCAGGTATAAATCATGATAATCACCAATATTCTCACAATCAAACTCTTTCCAGATATCTTGTGCATACCTGTACTCATCCTTAGTTATATTTTCATTTTTAAATTGTGAGTAAAATTTGTCTTTGTCAGGTAAAGATGATTCATCAAATTTACTCCAGTCGTCGAGGTATTCGTAAGGAAAAACTCCTGTTTTAGCTAGTAGATTAAATTTATCTCCAAAACAGTCTCTTAGGTTATCAAATTTACTACAACCTTTCACTAACTCATCTAAACAGGCTGCCATAAACTGCAGGCTGTCAATAAAACGCAATTTACCTAGCGTAACTGACATGTACTTTTCAAAATTATTTGGGATGCATTTGATGATGTTATCGAGTTTTAGACGAGATTTTTATATCAGGATCACCAAAAGCTCCTACTATAATATGGCTATCATATCCTCGAAAATTGTGAAGAATAACTGGAATAAAATCTTGAGCATGAAATTTTAAATTACACTGATTATGAGCCGCTCCACGGTACTGTCCAGTCAAATGACAATGGTCATGTACTTTTTTGTCATCGTCAAAAGCTTTTTCACAAATATGACAAATTTCTGCTTGCTCGTGAGCGGATTCTTGTTGAGGTGTTAATTTTAACATTGGCGTTACTTTTTTCAAACGATAAGGAATATTATCAACTTCATTAATCAACTGCTTGAGAAGCCAGATAGCTGGATTTTTACCACGATATAATTTGATCGGTTTAGATAATCTAGAATCAGTACAACAAACTACCTTGTACGCTACTCCACACGGAACATGATTTTGAACTTTTCTTTTACTCGATTGATTAGGATTATTTTCTACGCCAAGTACAGGTTGAAGTAAACACTCAAAATCAGCGTATATAACGAAATGAATTTTTAGTTTGTGATTATGATAGACAAACTGTAACACACTATCTCCCTTAGATGGCATTGTTATTCCATGCACATCACTACAGTACTGCAAATGCTTTTGTAATGTTTCATTGTTAGTACAACCATGCAAGCAGCGGTAACAAAAGAACTTTTTGTTCCTATTTTTATTGTACTGTTTACCAACTAGTCCGTTAAAGTTTTTAATCCAAACGTAATGATTTTTGTAGTACAGTAAATTTATAGTCGATTGTGAAGCTTTTTCTGAAATATATCTCGGGTATACATCCTCTTTTTCATCTAGTCCGAAAACGTTAATTGAAACATTATTTTGCTTTTCAAATTTTGGTATTTGATTTTCTGCCACAGGAAAGTTAATATCTTTAAAATTTAATCTAGACATGTGACTGATATATTTTTCAACGCGATCAGCGTGTTTTTCTGCTGGAAATAGTGCGGAAAGAACAGCCCATTGGAAACATTTGTTATCTACGTTTTTGATGTTTATACAACATCTTTAACTTTTTATTTTTGGTGGCAGGTCGATGTATGAACTACCTCGTAATGCGTTATATTTCATCGTGTGAAACAATATTTCTTTGATCATTTCAAACTTCCAACCCGAACCTAATTGATTGAATTCCTCTATTTTTTTTTCCAGATTTCTTGGTGTATTTCATCAGATAGTGATAACAGATCAGTCCCAAGCAAAACACGTCTTGATTTTGCGTTCATATAAGGTTCTGCATTTTCCTTGTTAGTTGATTCTTCCGTTATAACTAACTTTGAAAATATAACATGATATTGCACAAATAATCTAATACTTTTGTGTTTTTCAAGCTCACGTTTTACAGTTGTCTGTAGTAGGTGGTAAAGATTTGTTGCAGTAAAATTTACTAAAACAATTTGATTATCAAACTGATAACAATTATCAAAACCTGCAAAAGCAGTCGCTATTTTATTAGGTTCTCCCTTAAGGCTTTTCTTAGCTATATCACGTAATTTTAACATTATTATATTATAATGTATTATCTAATTAATAATTTTTTCACACTACGCATGCGCTAAAAATCAATTGAAGATAAAAAAAATCTCCTATAATATAATGACAGCAAATCTAACAAACACATGTGAGCAAGAAACATATCAAGTTCACCCAAAGTATAACTTTATCTCACACTGCGCATGCGCTAAAAATCAATTGAAGATAAAAAATTCGCCTATAATATAATGACAGTAAATCTGACAAACGCATGTAAGGAAGAGATTTATCAAACTCACCCAAAGTATAACTTTATCTCACACTGCGCATGCGCTAAAAATCAATTGAAGATAAAAAATATTACCTATAATATAATGACAGTAAATCTGACAAGTGCACGTTAGCAAGAAGCATATCAAATTCACCCAAAGTATAACTTATACGCTGGAAATGTATTAGGTTCGGTTATTAACATCAAATCTAGAATATCTGTTGGCAAATTAACGTCAGCGGGTTTTACGATTAGTGTAAAGGGAGATAATGCTGAGAGGATTGCAATGTTTAGAAAAAGATTTTATTTACACGTTGTTCTGCGATGATATTCCACAGGGACAGCGTGTATATCATTATAACGGTAAAGTCACTGATGACAACATTGAAAACTTATCCTTACAAGATGAGTTTCAGCCACATCCTGTCTTTGATTTATACGAGGCTAACGATCGCGGTATTATTAGAAACAGAAAAACTAAAAAAGTTCTTGGTACTATGAACAATATGGGATATATCAAAGTAACTGTTAGAGGAACATCGCCGAATCAAGTTAATTATTATGGTCATAGGTTTGTTTACGAGGTGTTCAACGGATCTACACCCAATGGTCTTGTTATTAATCACATCAATAACGTAAAGACTGATAATCGATTGGAAAATCTAGAACTAGTTACCCAACAGGAAAATGTAAGAAAAGGACGAGGTGGTGGTATTAATTTTAGATGTCCAATAAAACCTGTTATTTCTAAAAACCTCGAAACGGATGAGGAGATTAAATTCAAATCGATTTCAGCTGCGGCGAAATATTATAAGATAAATCCCGCAGTCGTAAAATTTGTAGCTGATGGAGTATTGAAATCAACTTTTTCAAGCGAATACGATGCTAGGATTGGTTTTAGATATGATGATCAATAATATTTTGTAATTCGGTTTTAGTCAAGGAATGATGAGCAAATGCTATGATATCATCGTGATTAAATTTTAGAGTCGTTACTGCATTTTTATTAATTTTATTTTTTTCTGCTTCTGTTAGTAATATTTTATGAGAATCACCTTGCATTAAAATAACATCAACAATATAACCAAACAAACATTTTCTTACCGCTTCGGCTAGTTCGTTGTAATTTACTATATTAACTTTTTGGTGATATTTTATCTCATCAGTCATCTTATAATAATAAATTAGATAAAAATATATTATAATAATGGACTTGATGAAACGACTTGCTGAACTCTACGAAGAAGATACTAGCGACAAAGTCACCAGCGATAAGGTCACATTTTCCAAAGATTTTATAGACAAATCTATTGGTTATAGTGAAGATGATATTTTGTATAACAATGATTCTGATGATGATGGTGAAATAGTCACTGTTGCTGACAGATCAAATTACAGCAGATCAACAACTAAACGGTATAATGTCAAGTATCACATTGCTAAACAAATAATAAAATTTAATTTTACCGTTGCCGAACAACAACTGTTTTGGCAGCTAATCAAACCTTTCTTAAATATCAAGATTCCAGGCCGACAGATAAATATCAAATTCGATTTCATATTCGTTAAAATTTTTAATCTAATGACGATCTCTAACGATCGTAAGCAGAATCTAATATCGTTATGTAAACCAGTAAAATGTAAATCTGTCAAACAAAAATATGAGAAAATTTATAATAGCATTATATCATAATCTGCTTGGTTGGGATCCAACTGTTAAATTTATCGCTATACCCACGCCATTTGACTAAACTTTTATCCCCTTTTTTCTAATCACTTTCTCGATAACAAAAACATCCTGCTCAGTTTTCTGTAGTTCTTGTTCATAAAAACTACCTACGATCGGTTCCCCTGCCAGATCTTTTAAAACGTACGTTACAGGTACTGTTAAAAGTACCTTATCAATCACAAATACTTCTTCGCTCCAGTTTGGAGAAAATCCTTTTGCAAATACCTTTTTCATAAAAGAAATTCTAACTTTATCACCAACCTTAAATTTATGTCTGCGGTACATGTTTTCATTTGCTAATATCGGATTTTTAACAGCTTTTTTAGGTGTCATTTTGATGGTTTGATGTTTCGTGTTATTATATTCACCTACGATTTGAGAAAGGTCATCGATGTACCTGTTGGTGTTTTTAGCTGTCATATGTTTGTGTAATTTTTCGTTTAGCGTGCGATTAAATCTCTCGACAACAACGCTTTTACCCTCGTTTCCTGTAACGTATTTTTTTATATTATTTTGTTCTAGAAACTGTTCAAACTTTTTGTTAAAAAACTCGGATCCATGATCAGTCCAGATTTTATTTGGTTTTCTTTCTACACTCGTTATTATTTGTCTTAGCGCATCAGTCATTGAAGTCCCTGTCTTATCCGAAACAGGTACACTGAAAGCATATTTGCTAAAAACATCTATAACATTAAACAAATACATTTTTGGAGCGACATCAGCGCCAACATTAAACTGAGCCAGATTAGATACATCCACCAAATCTATTGCCCAGATATCATCTACACCATTAGCGACAACTTTACGTCGTGGGAACTTTTTTTTTTAGGTCTGTGCAGCTCGACTGCAAGATCATCGTATACTTTTTGCCCGAGTCCGAGTTTATATTTTGCTCCAATCATTCCCTGAACAAATCTTCTATCAAAACGTTCTCGTAGATTTGTTGGCTTCATATCACGTAATTCGTCTAACATTGCTTTATCACAATCTAATTTTGAGTTTTCATGATCACGATAACAGATATCATGACGCGTTGCTATTGCATCCACTTGATTATAAGGCTCTTGGCCTGGCAACGGATTGTCGTTTTCATCTAGTTGTTGATCTAGCGGATTCCACGGACCAGTATACCGATGGCCTGGCAATGTCCAAACGCCCTTTGGTTTTGGTAATTTTCCAATAATTTTATGTATATCTATACCTGACCCTATTATTTCTCTGTTGTTACAACATTGACAGTATGAGACAATTTTATTTTGCTCAATACACAAATCTCTGTCAGAATCACAGTTGCATATCATTCTATATTTTTAATCGTCGACTAAAATAATATTAGGATAACCAGATCCTAGCGACGTCGCTGGAGACACTATCGCTGGGGATGTCGCTGGAGATACTATCGCTGGGGACGTTTTCTTTAAAAATGTATTTTTTCTTTTTCCACAGATTGCACAAATACTTTTTAATATTATCCTGTTGTTTTTTGTTTTTTCTGTTGTTTCATTAATATTTTCTGTTTTAGTTCTACACTTGAGACAGTATGTTGACATTAATATACTTGTAAGTTTAGATAAAATTAATTGCGATCTCATCATTAGCGTGAGAAGTATGCTTGTCAAACTGTAAAATAAATTTTAAAAAATTAACATTTCTGCTCATCTGTTGGACAAACATTATACAATAATATCCACAAGCAGACGTTCCAACAGGTTGGAGTTGATTTGATGAATAATATATCTTTTTAAATTTTTTTGTTCATATACTTTTTTATTACATCGCTTGGAGGAAGTCCAAACGAGTCAAAATAATTATTATTATAAACTGCTACCCAATGTGTGCCGGATCCGTCATTGAAATCTTGTATATTAATAACACACGAAATTACAGCTGATGGTGATTTTATTGCTGCGAGCTCATCTTTAGAATAAACTCCGTGAAATTCAGGAACCGCTTTTAACTTATCAATGATATCAAAATTACTCCTGGTAATTCCTGGTAATGTTAGACCACGTCCGATTCCTAAAAGATTTGGCAGCAGACTTCCCGCTAGTCCCGCCAAAAGTGGAGCGAACGGAATAATTCCTCCTTGTTTTGTTTGATTGCATATGCATTTGCATTTTAGTGATGGCGATTTTGTTTTTGGTGTTGGTGATTTTGTTTTTGGTGTTGGTGATTTTGTTTTTGTTGTTTTCTTTTTTTTGTTGTTGGTGATTTCTTTTTCTTTTGTGGCATTATAATATATTATTTACATAAAATTTACAATTTTTTTATTCCACTTCCACGAATGATACCATTGCCTGCGACTGCTTTCTTCGTTGCGTCTGATATTGCTCCAGACGATGCTGCTAGTCCTAATGTGCCTAACACTGGCAAAATTTTAGGTATTATTGTACTAGTTAATACTGATAATGCCGGACCAAGAAAACCACCTTCTTTTGCCATCGCTGTCATTTGTGCAGCACTCAAATTTAAAACAAAACTTTTTTTACGATCATACTTCTTTACTTGATTTTTTGTTAGCATTAATTTGTTAAAACACCATCAGACATATTAGGATTGATTTTTAATGATACCTGTTCTCGCTTTGCAATAGCAGCTACTAATTTTTTAACTTGGCCATCAGTCAAATACACTTCTTTTACAATATACCTTGCCATTTTATATAACAACTGTAGATTAAACTTGAGCTGTCATTTTACCTCCAATAGAATCTACCGTGATAAATCTATCACTAATCACTAATGCGTATACGTACAACGGCGCTACTGGAACCGTCCCAAGTGTCCAAGTAATTTCAATATCCGCTGTGCTTTCTACAGCTCGCTCGTTATGTTTACTAACATCAAAATGAAATATAGGATAAAGCGTACGAAATTCCTCTGCTGATATTTGAGTTCCATCTTCCACATCTTGATATTTTTGCATTGCGTCAAGCAGGTACATGTACGGTAGAGAAATATTTTATTAACGTCATCAGCAAAATTGCACTCGATAGCTCGTTCTGGATATTGCTTTGAATTTAATCTAGTGTATATTCGTCTGACATCAGCGTGGTCAAATATTGCATTATTTTGTTGTTGGTTTCCTCGTCGAGCGTGCTGTTGAAATACGACAAAGATACTTCTCGGCAGTTGTTCGCTTGATGTTGTTGTGACCCTCCATGTGTAGTTAGTAGTATTTGGAACCGCTGTCTGATATATTTTATGCTGCTTAAAGTAAATTCTGTTTGTATGCTTATCAAGCGTACTATTTAATTCTGACATTTTAGTGATTGATGGTGTTATACGTGGCATCCACAAAGCGAGTTTGTTTATGATAAACTGTACATCAGCCCCTCCAGATCTAAACAAGCAATCGTTTTGGTCTGCTCGATCTAAAATAAGCGTATGTTTTACTCCGCGAAATACTTTATCATAATCGCGACAAAAGCCGAAAATTGTGCTTAGCGGAAGCATCATTGTAATTTGACGTGATCCTGCTGCAAGTTTTCTTCGCCTAGCAAAGCCTTCGTTATAACGTGGATTTCTCACGTCAAGTGTGTTAAGAAGTAAATTTAACATTGCAGTACCGTCTGCAGCTGCTCCTGGTGGCGTTATATTTAGATTATTAAAAGCTGCTGTAAGAGAAACTCTTGTAGCGTTTGCATTAGCATCTGCAGCAGGTGCGACAATATCTAGTGCAGCAGCATTAGCAATGAGAAAATTTCTCACAATTACAGCATTTTCATCAGCATTAGCTCCATGTACTATAGCGCCTCTCTTTAAAAATTCTGTTGATTCAGCTATACCCCGTCCAGTATCTTTAAACCACATCATATTAGTTGCAGTTGATCTCGAGTAATCGTCGGAAAACGAAATAATATTTAAAATTGTACTTGCAACTTGTAGATGACTTGAAATATCTTCTATAGTTTGATTGTCCAGTTGATATCTAGCACTTTTGAATAAACACCAGCCGTTATTTATAAGAGCTACTTCTGTTCCAACTGCAAATGCAGCAGGTGGATTGGCTACTGTCTTAATCTGACCACGAACTTCTAACATAGCCTTATGTGGCAGTAGAAATACATCTTCGTCTCTGGTGTTAAAGGTTCTAATACCAGTTTTATTTGGTTCGTTAGAATTTTCATCAAGGTACTCAACAAACTCGAATTCTGTCACATCGTTGTCGATGTCATAAGTTTCTGTTAAGTCGAGATAATTTTTAACAGACATTTTATTTTATTAGATTATACAAAATTTTATTGCGGCACTGTTACTTTAGATATTAACTTTAGTATGATCTGCTCGCCCTTTGGTGATAATAATTTTTTTGTTGATGTTATCATAGCTTTTTGAGTTTCTTTTGTTGGAGCGATTTCTGAGATAACTTGTTTTATTTCAGATGCAGTCGGTGGATCACCTTTTATTTTATCAGCTATTTTTTGTCCCACCGCAGTCCCAGCGGCAGATGCAGCCCCAGTTGCAAAAGCTTTACCAGCGTCAATAGCAATTGGTGCAACTTTACGTGCTAGTCCTGGAATACCTTCAATAACTTTAGTGAATATATTTCCAAAAAATCCTCCTACTATTTTTCTTCGATAAACTTTTTTTCTTTGTTTCATTATATTTGATGTTGCATAATTTTTACTTTTGCTCGCGTAGATGTAAATAATAAGTTACAACTTCATTACTAACATGTAACTGTTTTCCTGATTGATCTGTCAACTGCATCCTTATACTTGATATTTGATCTTCAACGTTTAAAGGATAATATATAATATGTCGTGGAGTTATTTGCATGAGAGAACCTGGCGGGACTTCTGTTGAGAAACTGTAATTCTTTCGACCTTTGCTACCTTTTGATGTATAAGAGCCAGAAGCAATAGAGCAATTTACTAATATTTTATTTACTTCTGTTATATTTGCTGGTAGTTCACTGTCATATGTAATAGGCTGATCAAGTGCAGTGTAAGTTTTTTCAGTAAATCCTAACAGTTGTGCAATACTTCTTTCTCTTGGTTCAAGATTGATTGCTATATTTTTCAAAGTTATCCTAGTTCGCAATGTGTTATAATTTGCTGCTAATTCAAAATTATAAGCCACACCGTCAGCTTTTATTATGAGCTCTTTGATCGTCTTGTTTAGATCTTCAATATTATAAGCTCCTTGCAGAATTTTTATTTTTTTTTGTTGTAGATATTGGAGATGTTGTAATTATAGTAAAATACATTTCATCGTTAACATCATTTTTCACGTTAGGTATAGCATTCCAGTAAGTACAAGAAATTAATCCAATTTCATATTGTTTTGTAGGATCTAGTTGGATAGGTGGAATATAATTTACTGAAAAATTTGCGCTATCTTCTGTAGACTCGCTAGAGTTTAGTAATAATGTTGTTTGCATTCCTTTAATATTATATCATTTTACAAAATTATGTCGCCGCGATTAAGTCGCGGTGTAAAGTTTCATATTCGTCAGATGTTAATAATTCACTCGATCTTAGATAATCAAGTATGTCAATGATTTCATTATGAAGTTCAACACTAACATTCCCAGCTTCCTTTGATGATATTAATAACATTAATCTACCTATCATTTCAGTAGTTGAAGTAAATACTTTTATACCAGGTCCTGTTCTTACTCTACTTTTTTGTGTACGAGATTATCAAAAGTAATAAATTTACTTCTAAAACTCCACCCACTACCAAAAGGTTTTGCTCTACTATTTTCTGCTGTTTTTTTAAACGTGAGAGCAATGACACCGTTTCTCATTCTATTATAAAGTGGAAGCATATCATCAATTTCTGTAACCGTGTTAATTTCATCTTTAGCAGCAGCTCCGTCTTTAAATATTACATCAAATCTATCGAGCAATGTTTGATATTCTACATCAGTCCACTTGCTTATATCATCAATACCCCTTATATTTTCATTCGTTAAAAAATCATCATATTCAATACCTTTTATCTCATCATTTGCTCTTTTTATAAAATGAAATCTTTGATCTCCAACTTCCATAAACTTTACAGTAAGCTCACCAAATCTTTCTTGCTCCTCTTTGATATCTTTTATATCTCCTGATAAACTTGTTATAATATTTGCTATTCCTTGCGTTGTTAACTCTGCTAATCTTCGCTCAAGTTCCAGTGTATTGTTTATCAATCGATCTGTTTCAGCTTGTCTAACCGCAGGATCAGCTATATTTGCTGTAAGTGCCTCTATCAGCTTTCGTTTTTCTTCATCAGATCTAGTAACAAGTTTTGCTGCAGCTGCTTCCTGTTGTTCTCTAACAATTCCAACCAAACCTTTTTCCTGTAGTTGTTTAAGTTCTTCTTCTGACAGTGGTTTAGTTTCAGGTTGTTTACCTAATAATGCTTCAGTAACCGGTTTGAAAATTGTAGCTGTTATTTCTGTAGCAGTTACTTGCCCACGTCGCGCTTCTTGTACTTTTTGCTTAAGTGATGCCTGAGATTGAGCAAGTTTTTTTAGGTCTTCTATGTGTTGTCTGTATCTTGCTCGTTTGTCCATTATTATAATTATAAATTTTATAAAATTGAAACGCTTTACTGTAAGTAAGTGTCAATACAACAGCGAAACATTTTAGTAGGATCATTTGTAAGTTTATCAAACAAGAAAAAGTTAAATTTATCTTTTGTAGCATTACGGTAAAGTTCAATAAACTTATCTTTTGTCACGCCACCGCATTGCTCGCTTGCAATATTTCTAACGTCAACATTATCCAGTCCTGGAAATAAAATAAAACAACCCGTTTTTGCCTAAAAAACCTGTCAACATTATAAAATCCTTGAGCGAGATAAATAGAATTACACTGTTTGTTACGGTACAGTGAGAAATATGATCTTATTTTGTTCATCTCCATGTTATTTAGCGGAATATCATCAAAAACTACTATCTTATGTTCATCTGCATCAAGTTGATTGACTGGAATAAGATCTTCTGGCTGCCTAATTATAAAAAAATCTTCGCCAGCTTTAAGATCATCACGAAGTTTTTCATTATACTCACTTAATAACTCATACTTATCTTGCTGTGGATTGATTGTGTAAATATAAACTCTATCGTAGTTAAAATTATCACCAAAAAGCAAGTTCATAAGTAAATTTGTTTTCCCCGATCCAGTTCGCCCAACAATAAGATAATGACAATCAGGAAGTTCATTGTTATGTTTATGCTTCACTAGTCTCTCTGTATCAAAGTTTAATATCGACGATTTTGCCATTTTATATAATATTAAACTAGTGTTGATAATTTTATCTAGGACAGTAAATAATGAGCTACTATACAAAATTTGAAACACTATCAGATTTATCAACAAAAGGTTACCAAGGTGACGTATCCAAATATGCAACTCTTGATCGGCTCAAAAATGAAATCAATAATTTACTAAATCTTACCAGTGTAGATTTAGATGAAGTTGTCATTTTCCAGGATAAAGAAGGACGATTAAAGACGAGTAACGTAAAACTGTCAGATGTAGTTGTACGAAATCCAAGTGGGAATATTGTTATGACACAAAACAAGATTACAGATCTTGGAAACCCAACTGAGGATGGGGATGCTGTCACTAAAAAATACGTCAATGATTGGGACGCTTTAATTACTAATGAAATCACAGCGCTCAAAACTAATTTTACCAGTCACGTGAACACATTTTTAAGTTTTCGCAGAAACATAAACAAAATTAGAGATGAATTTTTTGGAAATCCATCAAATGTTAGCATTACACTCGCTAATATTAACACAAATCTCAATGATATTAACACAAAACTCAATGATATTATTAGTGGAATTCCTAATATTGTTGAGAAAACAAATATGATTAAAATACCTCACAAAGAGATTAAAAATATTGTGTATACTGTTGCATCTGGTTTTACTAGGTGGACACCAAAAAATAATTCTATTAAATATATTGCAGAAGTTACCGGTGTATATAGATTGTCAGTGCTTAGCAGTGTAAAGTTTAGAATATCTACCAAATATCCATCTCATCTTCTAAATGATGACTCATCTGGAGTATTATCTGTAATAATAAACCAAAATTCTGAACAAGAATTTGTACTTGAACCAGTTGATAAAACTTTAAAATTAGCGAATTTTCTCTGGTGTTTGGAATTTATAGCTGAACAACAATCTTTTATTTTGATTACCCAAACATAGGACTATGTAAACTAATATTATAATGAAAAGAAGTATAGTTGATTTCAATCATATTTCAAAAGATATTCCAAAACAAGATGTAGACGCATTAATACAATATTATAAATATTATCATAAAAACTTTGGTGCGTGAAAAAATGTTACAAATACTACAACAAGATCCTTCGAGTAATATCATATCTACCCTTGTTAATGACCAGTTCTGGTTTAATTTCAAGTGGGGTATCATTAAATCCTTTTTGTTAATCATATCCGCTATTGGTGTCTCACTTACAGCGGCGTGTAAAAAAGTAGAACCAAGACTTTTGATAAAGAAGCATGGTTGTTTAATATCAATTAAAACTTACAAGAAACTACTTGATCAGATCCGGTCTTACCTACGAGGAGTTAAATATAATATGGATGATTTATTACGTGAATTTCGTATTATTGACAATATGTTAACAGACATTCTACCAATGAGGGTTAGCAAGTATGAAAAAAAATATCACAAAAAATATGAGTAACATAAAATTTTATCTAAACTTAAGATATAATATAACTAAAATAATATCATTTTCATTCTAATGC
>JAEAOA010000619.1:1617500-1637500 GCA_016746295.1 Potamilus streckersoni
ATAGGTAGATTTATAAAATAAGCATATAAGATTTAAATATTAGATAATTGTATCCTAATGGCCTTAATACCTATGCACTATACAAAATTGCATAAAATATTATCTTTTTAAAAGTAAAAGTGTATATAGTTTATAAAAGTACAATTATATGTATGACTGTTGGTTTCAATTGTATTTTATTAGTTTAATGATTCTTGTTTCACTAGAGAAGTGTGTAGAATTTAGATCATGATCTATCTATCTATCTATCTATCTATCTATCTATCTATCTATCTATCTATCTATATATATATATATATATATATATATATATATATATATATATATATATATATATATATATATATATATATATATATATATACTTGTTATGCATATAAATTATGGCTTTACTTAAGGACGTAATTGTTATTTTAAATTATAAGTTCGACATCCGTCCGTTTCGTTCAAAACGTTACGTGTCTGAAAAAAAGCGTCTATTAAATGCCATTTATTTCAAAATAATTATTGAGGTTTTTTGCGCTTTAATCCCAATTAAAGAGTCTAGTAATAACTGTAATTGGTGTACAAGTAACGTTATATTTGTTTATTCTCAATTAATTGTTTTTATGACCCGCAAAATAAAATTGAAACTAAACCTTGTTAATACTTTGTAATTGGAATCTTGTGGAAATCGGGAAATTATGTCATCATGTGTTCATTGATATGCATACTGTATTTAGTTTTTTATATATTCCGTACACTAAAATTTTGAAGTATGTATTGCAGGACAAATTAGAGCCTTTGGACACAGAACAGTTTAGAAATGAGTGCAAACGAACGATCTCCTACGTTTTATGCCATCTCTGATCAGTAAGTGGTTCTAGTATTTATTCTCTTTCGTGCTTTCATACTGATCACACCTTCCCAATTTTAGAGGTGACGAATGATTATTTTGGTCAGCGTATTATATAGAAGCTAGTACTGTTACATGAAAGGCTTTAAATAAGAATTCCTCTTAGTTATTTTTCAAAACGTTTCTGAAACATTATTGACTCAAGGAGATATTACAGTAATTTAGACTCAGTTGTACTATTCCTGCACCACACTATATAGTTTATTTTCAATATATCAATCCAAAAATTCAATTTACTTATTTTCCTTGATTGGCTACATTTTTAATGTTTATAAAATGTATATAATTGTATTTGGCAATTACCTGACGAAACTATTGAGATATATCATCCAAGATCGACCACAGGTTATTGATAATGTACCATGAATGTATTGTTTATAAATACATCATGTGTGCATTTCTTTATTCGGTAAGATTAAAGTAAATGGTTATAAATGCTCATACACATTGCAACACTATTTTATTCTTCGCCATTTATAATTAAATATAAGATTAATCTGTATGAATTATTCATATAGTAAACAATTTGCATTCTCTCACAGCCCAGTCTTCTGCGCAAAGCAAAGGATAGGATTAAAATATGCTGACTTGAATATATATGTTTCTCTTTGCCGATATCATATCATTTGTAATTAGCTACCATGAACCATGAATTCTACATCACCAAACAGCGATAGTAACTCTCATGTTTAGTCATAAAAATAAAGAGGTTAAGAGGAGCCTATATATTGATCAACACAATATAGGTAGAGAATAAAAAGGTAATCAACAATTATTATGTTTTTGTGTGTGAGGTTTCGTCTTGGTATGCTGTGTTACATCAGTAAACAACCGCACACAAGTTAGATCTGCAACAACTGGCTAAAATCATCTGACATATTAATAAATTTATGTGCAAAATAGCAACCATTATCATGCTTTGATGTGCTCACTCAGCTGGCTCTTGTTTTCTTCTCCACCATTTAATCTGCAAAAATATTATTTCGATTGAGAGACAGATATACAGACACACAGTTAGAAAGAGAGTGGGCTGGGAAGGGGTTAGTGAGGTCCACCAGAGCATGTGATGTATTATCTCATATCTCTTAGTACTTCAATGTTTTTCAAAACCTTATTCTTCCATCGTGTGATCCTTATTGTCGGGCTTCCTATGAATATAATGTTACAGAAACAAATATAACGAAAACCCACCGTTCCCGTGAACTACGAAGTTTTAGCGTTCGACTTGGAGTCATACGAAAAGCGATCTTAGCATCTGCTTCGCTGGTTGCTCAGCATTAAAAAGTTGTTGGCCGACCTGCATTCATAATTAAGTGACTGGGTGGGACGTGATGAAACATGTCTGCAGCATGATGCCCGAGTGCAAGACGTCACTATGAACTGGCATAATGCAGACATTGCAGAGATATGATTGGAAAATGATTAAAGCTAGGTTACAAATTCAAATCACACACACATATACACACACATACACACAATCCCATTAGGAAAAGGTAAATCAAATCGGAAACTCTGGAGTTTCAACGAGTTAGAACAGAACTATTTGTTCCTTACTAACGAAAAGCTAAATGTTAATGTGGCATTTGAAATTGAGGTTACATGTTAACATTGTTTCACTCGAAAGCCACTCATAGAGAAGGAATGTAACCATATCAAATGCCAACATTGCCTTGTCTAATCGCTTATTATGTTGCTTGCTAGGAGATCCTTGTGCTTCATTGTAGTGTTCGGTGATGTTTTCGTGTAAATATATTACAGCCATGAAATATAGAAGGTACCTCGAACATACTAACACATATATAGCTATAATTTCAGCATGTATAGGAAATGGTTAGAATGAATTATAGAGAAACAGCCAAAGCACACGACTGCGACGTTAATTTGATTTAAATGTCTAATAAATTGAAGCTAATATCAGAGGACCACATATGCAATTATGGAACAATTAACTTATTACTAACTGGACACGCGTCGGTACTGCACACGCGAAAATATCAAGAGAGATACACCATAAAGTAATTATTCATTACAACTGCTCTTGTTTCCTATCTTAGTAGTAT
The DNA here is from genome assembly GCA_016746295.1 of Potamilus streckersoni. Classification (NCBI taxonomy): domain Eukaryota; kingdom Metazoa; phylum Mollusca; class Bivalvia; order Unionida; family Unionidae; genus Potamilus; species Potamilus streckersoni. The sequence goes on from JAEAOA010000619.1 coordinate 1,620,456, forward strand.
TTGGACAAAGTATTTTGACTAAAGATTAAAACTTTGAAATAAGCTAATGGCAAAATTAGAAAAGTACAAAACCCAAACTCAAAGTATCTAATTGCTTATACATTGCCTCAACAAATTTTAGAAAGATATTTTAGGTTTTGATATATATTTATCAAACGTACGTATGTAGATATCGAACATAAAAAGACGTTGTCTAAATAACGATGACAAAAACGGTTCGTAAGGCATATAGAATAGTTAAATATACCAGTTAACCTCGTTACCTAACGCTTGCCAGACACCAGAATAATCTAATGCGTTTAGAATCCGCTGATACAAAGGCTTGGAAGCGTAAAAAGAGAGTGACGCTTGAAAGAAACCCATTTGTTATTTCTACTCATTTGTAAACACACTATTTTCACTTAAATTTAAAAATACATCATTTAATGAGAGTACTTTAAATTCTGAATGAAGTTTGTAGTCTGGAAGTGGACATAGACTACAAATTGATTTGGAAAATGTTTTTGTATTAAATGCCATCAAATTTACCTACAGTAGCCGAATTTGCCAAGCTGTTATCTTGTTTTCTTGACTCCTCCCTGCTCATCTTTAGGTATAATGGTTAAAATTGTTAGATAGCTTGCAAATAAATCAATAATGTATGTTGCCCTTGTAAATTTCATTTGTTAAGTTGGCTTATAAAATGTTGTCAGACAAGTAAGTTTATTGTGTAAAAATGTTTACTGGATGAACGTAAGGTACAAAACTAGATAGACTATTTAACCCGAAGTTAACATACCTTGAAGACAACTCATTGACACATATATATATAGATATATATATATATATATATATATATATAGACATATATATATATACATATATATATATATATATATATATATATATATATATATATATATATATATATATATATATATATATATCCTCTCTTTATTTATTGTTCAGATATGTTCAGAATGTTACATACAACACTTGTAGTCGTTAACGTTGTATTTGTTTAATACTTTTAATAATTTACCTTGTATCAGCTTCACATATTGCAATGCAATCGCTTTATATATTACTATTGATGTTACATATTAACCACTTGATTAATGCACACACCGTAACTGCATTGATGTGCAGGAATTTACTGTTGCACTGTGATATTTGTGTAAACATTTTTCCCCTCTGGTGTGGTATTGGTCTGAGGCGTTCGCCTTTATAAATCACTAACATAACACTTTTCTCTTCCTATTTCCGAGACGCGGTCTCTACCAAATTAGCAATGTGATAAGCTTGGCAGTACCTTCTTTTAGGTTTCTTTTACGGTTGGTTTCTTCGCCATATAAACTGACTGATGTGCATATCCTATTTTGTGCTGTCAAGGCCAATCTCACATTATCTACTGCGGAAAAAAAAATTGTTTTAAACATTTGTATGGTCAATTTATTAATTATATCTGATTGGAAAATTTCTTTAAATCCAAATCATACAAAAATGTAATCAAAGATGAGATTTATTTGACTAAAATCATACACAAACAAAGTAAAACAATTGTTTATTGTTTACTAAAGGAAAGGCAAATTTGCAAACAAAAGGAGAATAAACATAAGGGTTTGAAGTTAATTAAATGGCTACTTAATGACAGAGACACAGACGACGTTGCACTATGGTGACCTTTGTCTATTTCGTTTATTTACAAATTTTTTACTTGCAATATAATTGCAAGTACTAAACCATTCTAGTTTTCACATTGTATCTCTTAACATTTAAGCATATGACCTAATATTTTTCTCTTCTGAGTTCTACTTAAACATTCTGCACTTTTGCTCTAAAATATAGAGCGTAATATTTGTGGGAATTAACGAAGGGGTTAAATAAATTTACTCTGTAAAGATCCAATGGAACTGTGTCTAAGCTTAGTATGTAGGATATTTAGTTTGATTATTGACATTATCATACTACGTTTGTAGCTCGTTCGTCAAATTTGAAATATGTTTTCAAAGCTGACAAATTGGGAAATGAAATATTTAGAGAGAAAGTCCAAAAGATAGTCGCACAATGGATAAAGCTACTTTCTAACAGGAAGCAGATGAGTGTTGTCAAAAAAGACCTTCGGAAAGGAAATTATGGTCTGCCAGGGATTTACAAAAATTATATTTTAGATATGTTATACTTTACACGTAGGACATTTGCCAATGCCTAACATTTTCATGATAATTGTTTAAAATGAATTGTCTTTATAACTGGAAGATAAGAATTAGCAGTAAAAACCATCGTTAAAGAGATATCTTATCCTTAATAAATGACATAAAAAACTAATAGTGAAGGTTCTATCATGTAACCTTGAGGAACCGAAAAGGATTTGACATATTGATGATACTGACATCCGATAGAAAACTCGCTAGTATCAACTTGATAAGAAGCTTTCGTACAATTGCATAATTTTACAGGCAATTGTATATTTCTGAAACTTCTAGTAGCCATTCAGTCCATATTCTATCTAACCCTTTACTGATATTACGGAACATTTGAACACGTGATTTTAAGAAACACATATTGTAGTTTCTGATAAACTTTAATTATTAGACGCATTGTTGAACAGCCTGGGAAAAATCAAGACTGATATTCGTGCAGCAAATATTTGTTATGCAAACAAGTATTTATATTTGTAAAACTAATTATTTAATCTTTGGTCTATAATTAGACCTCATAGTTTTGTCTCGGTTCGTAAAATACAGCAGAATAATTGTTAGCATTCACTATTTGTGTTTGGGAGAACGAACCTTTTATTCATTTATTGAATTAATATTTCCAATGGCACATACATTTATTCAAATATATGTTTGAAGAGTTTATAATTAACTTTACTGGGTCCAGCGTTTGTTTTTTTTTCAGGCAAAGATTAATTTTTACATTTCTGATTACTTGTTTACAAAAATGATGTTAGAACAATTGGTTTGATTCCTAAGGTTAAATTGCGGTAACTGTTTAGCCTGTATTTTAGAAGCCATCAGTAACTCTTTAGTTTGATCAAGGTGTGACCAAGCATTTCCAGTGTTTATCTTCATTCACCATGTTGTACTTTTATATCGGCAAGTTAGAGATATATTTCGTTGTATACAAATTCTGAATGTTATGGTACGCCGAAAGATAATTTATAGAATAAATGCTGAATGATAAGTTTAACCTTATTAGGGAATGCAGTCATTTTACCTAAAACTAGAAGTATTATATGTCTCTGTAGGAAAGTATTAAAAGAATGCATACAAAGGTAAATATTCTTAATTCGATGATGAAGAAAGTAATAAGTCATTTGTTAGCCTAGCCTCTACTTTCGTCAGAGTGAAGTTGGACACATCATAGCATGACATAATTTGAAATACTTGCAAGACTATGAATCATGGTTTGTAAGAGAGTTATTATAGCAAGCTGCGTCATATGGTAAATATCCTGGTTTAAGTAAACATAATTACTAACATTAGTTTAACTCGTACGCTGTTTTGTTTTGCAGAGTCGTAGGGAAAAATGAAAATCGGATTTTGGAAGCGCTTCTAAGTGATCTGCATAATTATGTCACATCTGATACGGACATAACTGACAGTCATTTTGAACTACCAAGTACAGTCAAACCCGGAACTCCTGTTGCCAAGCATTACCGTCAAGCCCTGGATATATACAACAAATTTAAGGAAATAAAAAGGTATTGTTACGAAGCTGAGGAAGTTTCTACTTGATATGTATCATACTACAATTATTGCATATAACAAGCAAATTACTTAGTTTAAAATAATTCAAAATCAGTTAACATCAGTCTTGAGAAGTCAAGCTTTTTTCTACCTCATACTATATCGAAACGCAAATCTGTATGGAAGCCATACGTAGTTCTAATCTAGCAGAGTGTCTTCTGCAATTGGTCATTATAGGTGCATAATGCCATAGTGAATGCGAGTGTTTGGAAGAAACAGATTGAGAGAGAAAGGGAATTAATGTGTGTGTCAGGGGAGAGAGATTAAGAATTAATGAGTCGTTTATAATATTATCTGTTTATAAAATAATTGTTTTCATGATATGTCTCACGTTAGCTTAATAATAATAATAATAATAATAATAATAATAATAATAATAATAATAATAATAATATTGATAATAAACATAGCAACAACACCACCACCACCACCACCACCACCAATAATAATAATAATAATTAATAATAATAATAATAATAATAATAATAATAATAATAATAATAATAATAAATCATATTAGTAATAATAATAATGAAGAGTAAATCATTAATTCGTTAACAATATATTTCTTCTTAACAACGAACACTCCGTGAACATTTTTTTATAGAATAGCTCTTTGTCTCTAGGATTGTTGTACAAATATTGATAAGAAACGATTCATAAACGTTTCGTCATTCACTTTATAATTTTCACATAATGAACAAATTATGCTTAATTAAATACAAATTTATTAAATGCTAGAAATCGCATTATGGATCTAAATGAAGTGCCTCTACATCAAAAGTGTTTTCAAATTTAGTAGCTGATGTACATTGATGGGTTAGTGAGCACCATTTTCTAATCAAGGTCTTGAATCTGAGTATGCCTGACATTAGTTCAAAACAACTAATGCTTCATTATATTTATGTGTTGGTTATTTATTTCATTTTAATTTATTTTCTTGGTTAATTTGTTTGTTGTTGGACCTTTTATAATTGAACTACATGATTACATGCTTCATTAATCTTGAACCTAAAGGTGCAATAAACTTACACTTCATTAGATCGGTCGTCATTTAAACATAACTTATTAACTTATTTTTATTTTCACAACTCTCATAGAAATCACATTTTTAAAACTGCTATTGTATATAAACAAATATAATATAAACACAATAAAGACAATTTATAATTCTAGCCAGTCACTTCATTCTGACACAAGCTCGAGTTGATCTAATACTAACTTCTCAATGCTGAGTGCCGAGCGATACAGCTAATGTTACCATTTTAAAGAGTCTTTGATATGAGTCCGTCAGTATTCTATCTAACATCTAGGCAAGAGAGAGAGAGAGAGAGAGAGAGAGAGAGAGAGAGAGAGAGAGAGAGAGAGAGAGAGAGAGAGAGAGAGAGAGAGAGAGTCTAACGTCTAAATTAAAAGGCGCACATGATAATCTTAAAACCAAAAGTGACTAAACCGGAAGCAATTATATTTATTTGTAACATTGAGAAAAGGATTGCACGGAACAATTCATACCTTAGCTTACCCTTGATGCCACTGAATTACAGATCTGAAAAGCATTTTAAACGATCATAAAATCTTTTATAAAAGACTTACACTAATATAAATCATCAAGTCAATTACTCGTTTAGCACAATCGTCTAAACCTACAAATCTCATCATTAGCAAAATATCTACAAATTAGAAAGGAACACACGAAGGACAACTATCAGTGGAGAAATATCTATTGGCACTGCACAACACGAAAAATAACACGTCACAGATCTTAGCAGGTTTTTCTACAAACCTCTATATATTTTTTCTGGATTTACTGGAACTTTATCTTTAGAGCCTTTATTATCCGCACAAAAAATGATAGTCAATCAGTTACACAAAACATCGCTATCACATACATTCCTAAACAAAAGAAAATAAAATAACAAAAGAAAATAACAAATTTATTTTAATATTAGTCTCCGTTACCTCTCTTAAATGTTGATGTGAAACTTTCATTTTCGTCAAATACTCACAGAATAATAATTGTACAGTATGTAATAAGTTAAACACTGAGGTTTTGAAGATCATTAGATCAGTTACTCTGCATGCCATATTCTCAATTAAACTAAAGTGGGAGACGACGTTGAAATCTCAGCTCTTTTAGTTATTCGTGATTTAAAAAGCCCAGAAAACACTTGATTCAACCGAATGATCATTTATAGAACTGTTTTTAGATTGACTACGTTTTAGTCAGTCTATACTTAAATGGTGTCGTACCATTGATCGTGATATATAAAGTGTTTTTATTAAATAACTGACACTATTCTATGTTTTTCCTATCGCATGGAGTCAGACAGGGTTCCCTCTTTCCCAAATGACTCCATTTCCCAATTGGTATTCATAGTAGTTCTAAAAAAAGTTATTAAGTATTGCTCACGTAAGCAATCGAGATAAAATGGTGTAAATTTTAACAACTCTGAATATCGAATATTTAACAATACCAATGATTCATCTTTCTTAGTAGCTGGTGATGACATTTTAATGAACACTTCTTTAGGGTTAGAACTAGCTGCTTCTCATATTCTGGTACTAGGATTAACTTTTATAAAACCCATGTCATATAACTTGGTGCAAAAAGTGCATTTCGGGAAAGAAATAAGAGAAGCACAGTTAAATGGAATCACAATGGTTGTCTTACACGTCTTTGATTGGAGCCAACTAAAACCACCGCAATACATTATACAAAGAATATTGAACTAAAAAAAAACGTTAATTGAAAATTTATCTTTTAGAATTTTTTCCTGCTTGTAAAAAGTCGTAATAATCAAATTATTTTAGTCACAAGCTTCGATCACAATTTAATGTTACTTCTAGAACTTCCAGACGAAAGCAGCATATTCTAACTGTCCTAATGATCATGTCAGATATTATAATCATATGGAATTATATTATGAAACACTTACTCCTCGGTAAGGACAAAAACATAACTCAATCGTAAGGAAAAATTGAGCGGCAGTGACAGAAATCATTTATGTAGAAACTTAACAGTATTGTGAATTACATCAAAAATAGTCATATATACATTCCCAAATACACATTAATAGTCCTACATCATAATGCTATTACTCTGAAGGAATAGTAGGTCTTGAATGTGCTTATGTACCACTAACATTGTATGTGCGGTCGTGCCAATAATCTTATTAAGTCACAACCTCGCACTCCAGACAGTCAAAAATGACACTCTAATTCCGTAATGGTGTTATCGCTCCTCAGTAGAGAAAGCCGGCAACACCTAAGGAATCTTCAGCACGTCTCTCTCTCTCTCTCTCTCTCTCTCTCTCTCTCTCTCTATATATATATATATATATATATATATATATATATATATATATATATATATATATATGTATATTTCAAAACTCTGCACTTCTCGCTGCTATGTGAAGAAGTGGGGGAGGACTTAACACAAAAGGACAAAAATTGCTAATTTCTTCTGCTTAATCAATATTATAAATATATTTTCTTCATGTTCAGTTTACACATGCCAAAAGGTAAGATAGGATGGTGTCTACATTTGAAGACCCATTTCCTGCTTTCATACTGAGTAATTAGTCCGCGCTAATCATCTCTCTCTCTCTCTCTCTCTCTCTCTCTCTCTCTCTCTCTCTCTATATATATATATATATATATATATATATATATATATATATATATATATATATATATATATATATATATATCGTTCGCTTGTTCTACATGATTAAGCAAAGTTTTTTATTCCTTTCGTTGCATTTTAAATTACCTTTGCATTTCGTTTAAGGGCACACATTGGAAAAAAAAAGGAAAAGGATGCTAACAAGATGCGCAAAAAATTATTGAAAACGATCGAAGATATGGAAAAGTACAATATTTGCTTATTTATCTATCAATCTATGATATGTATCTATGTATCTATCTCTGTATCTAAGTATATATATATATATATATATATATATATATATATATATATATATATATATATATATATATATAGATGCAATAAACTGACGACGAACATTACGAAACTAGTAGCTAACTAGCCTAAGCGCTTTCGACTCTTAATGAGTCTTTTTCAAAGGCAAATACAAAACATAGTTACGACAAACAAATAAACACAAAAACGTTGCGTTTGTAAACCTCTACATTTCTATCTTCACATGTGCTAAAACTATAAATACAACCAGCTTGTATAGACTAGTTGCGGAAACTGAAAACGTTGTATAATTCCCTAAAAGTCGACAAGCCAAAGCGACATCTATTTTTACTTTGTGTACATATGTAACGCAGATTATATCCCGGATATTTGATTCTATACCGGTTATTCTTATAGTTAAAATTGAAGGATAAGAAGATTTAGAAAATGTTAAATTCTACTAGTGTATAGTTTTCATTTTCTAGTCTTCTTGGTTTAGACTGCTTGATTTCAATTTTCTAAGGCGGCGTATACAGTATGATTCCTTTTCCTTCCTGGTTTCGGAACTCCAGCTGTGGTTGTTGGCAATAGCGATAAGTATTATATCACTGAAAGTGTGGCCAGGGGAGGAGAAGTGTTCTGCGACCGGGCTTCTGTACAGCTTTTTTGTCATCCAATCAGATCTATGAAGGTTTATCCTTATGTGTAGCTTTTCAGTTTCTCCCACGTACTGAATGCCACAGATCTTACATGTTATGAGATAAATCACATTCTCTGTTTTGCACGTTTTGTTTGGACCATGTATGTTTAGTATTTAAGAACACTCTCTTTATCAATGTATAAATTTCAGAATTAGGTGAGATTTAGCTGACATTGTGAAAACTTATTTGTGACACAAAATATCAATTAACTCAACTAAAGCGCTCGTCTATTGATTTCAAGTATAATTATGATACTTAGTTGGAAATGTTGATGCTTCAAAGATTTGATTAAATGGCAAATCATGAAAAAAAGCAGTGACAGCCAAAGTAGAATTATAATATAATCTAGGCAAAACAAGCTATAATTAAGTTATAAGTTTCCCATGGATGCAAATATATAAACCTACACTAGTCTAAATTTGAAAGGTAGAGGCAATATGTAATGAACGAGAATTCCCTTAAAAGGCGCATTTGGTGTCTCTGTGTATGAAGTGACCCTTGTGTATTCATTCATTGGAATGATTACTTGCTTTTGCATTTGTCAATTTTCATTGGCTAGAAAAGATTGAATAAACGTTATTTCAGTTAATGAAAATGCAATGACCCTTTGCATCATCATAATCATTATCAACATCATCATTATCAAACATTATCTTCATCATGAGTCCTTCAACCCCTGAGGTTTTACATGCACCACTGTTGACTTCACAATCAATTTTCTCCTTCCATCCTTTTTCTCTACTGCTCTCAGGGATTCTCCAAATCCCATTTCCCAACACCTTAATGTTGTCTTCCCACCTGTTGTTTTCCGTCTGCTTCTACTTCTACATAATATTACTGTGCCTTAATACATTATTTTTGTAAAGCCAAAATAACCTTGAAACATGACCGTACCAATTCAGCCAACGTTTCTTCATTTTGGTCAAAAGGTCTTCATAGGTTCAGATTCCTTTTTTAATCCTGCTGTGGACATTTTTGTTGGTTTCATGGTCAATATTATGACACACCCAAGATATTGCAGTAGCATATTATTTCGAAAGTGTAAATACTTCTTTGCAGATCCGATGATTGTAAAGTGAATGCTAAGTTCAAATCTAAAAAAGGATTCTGAACCGTTGCAGATGTGTACTATGTTGAATCATTGTTCATGCATAAATGCAATTTATGAAGCGGAAAGATACTCTATAGATATATTATACTGTATCACGTGACCCATGATGGATATTCGTTGAGGTATATATGCTGCAATCTGGAACGTGCAATCCATTGATACATTTTACTTATTGGTCAGACACAACCAAATGGTAACAAAATACAAATACGTTGAATCGAAGGACTAGATAAACAAACACTCTTCTTACACACGACTTAAGCATGCTGATCATTGAATTCCATGAAACATTATATGTACTACTAAAAAATAACGGTTATGTCTAATGAAAACCATATATTGTCCTAGCACTATGAATGATACCAACTCAAGAGCATATATGTCTAAATCATGCATGAGTTCAGACAGAAGAAGAAAACTAATGGGACTGACATAGAAAGTATTGTTTCAGAGAAGGTTCCTAATAATGAAACTTGAAGGTATACTGCAATATGGGGTTAAATAACTAAGTGAATATTTTCTGAAATGAAACATATGTTTGTTTTTAACAAGAAGGATGAAATAAGATAAACAGAAAATAAACGTTTTTTAAAATATTAACTTTGCTCAAATGTTGACGTATTTCACACAATGCGATACAAGGAAAACGGGTTGACATTTTACCATAACTTGCTGATAGAAAACAACAGCAGCACAACCGATCTAAGGATTTCCAATTTATATTCGTTGACCGTACAACTGGCACATGTGGATCACTCAAATCATAAATTGGAATCACTATTGGAATTTTGATATACAAGTCAATATTTGCAAAGAGCCGCCTCCCAAAATTCAACGAAAAAGAATATTCAGAATCAACCACGTAGAAATAGAAAAATGGTTGTTTACGACGGGAAGACTTGTATGGAGAGTCACTAATATTAATGCTTTCAGAAGAACGTTCGCATTGGTGGAATAATAAAGATACAACAAATTAAGTTAGTGCAGTGAAACAGAAATAAACATTATTCAGTAACATAAATGCTTGAAGCAAAAATCATAGATAAGGGAAATGTATAATACCAAATGATTTGGGGTTTTAGACACAAATATTGTCTAGACTATGATGGTAAAACACCTCGTTTTGGAAGGAAAATCATGTTTTTTTTGCGCATGTATGTTTATACCGTTTATATCGTTATATAAATGAAAACTAAACCAAAGCCTTACTAGAGTTAACGAAATAAATCCTACATATAAGTAAACGTGACAAATCCATTGCACTCTACGCAGTAAACTATCTGTGTCATGCGATGCAATAAAAATTACCTAATAAATCAATGTTAAAAAAGTATCAGGTTGCTTCAACAACACACACGAAGTTGATGAAGTTCCGTTGTAGAGGATGCCGTTTGGTTTATTTGATAAACAGAGGACTGGCTTTTTTAATATCACTGAAATTCTTCTCTGTTAAAATTATGTAGCTCGTATATGCAGTAGACTGATCGATATGGTGCCATCTGGCGCGTTATCTTGCAAACATTCCGGATCCTACTCAAGCTATCAAGTCTGATTATAAGAAATGTGTCGAACGCACGTGATACTGAGGAGCACAAAGTACTTTTGTTTATACATTGCATTCTGAATTTACTCCAGGTGTTCCGACATAGTCTTGCAGCTCGTTCAGCCATATCTGGACAACGTTTCCTCCTGTAAAGTGAACTCATGGCACAAATTGTGACAATGCTCTCTCTACTTAGATGATATTGAGCATTTCCACTTACCATATCCTTCAGTGATGTTATAGCATTACAAATGCCAGCTCCATTTATCTCAGTATTAATTATGATAGCATCATGGAGTTTTCCAGTCATAAGGTATATATATATATATATATATATATATATATATATATATATATATATATATATATATATATATATATATATATATATATATATATATATATATATATATATATATATATATATATACTATCGACAATATCACTGCAACTCAAATAGCAAACAAGTAACACGATGTGACCTAGCATTATGATGTAGTAACCAGAGGTGATTTCCTGCAGTAGTTTGGTGGATAGTCTATTAGTAAAGTCGATGGTTTATTTCTAAGATCTAGGAACTGCAACTGCCACTATCAGAGTGTATGTGGCTTGTGAGCGTTTTAGCATTTGAATAAATATATCAGTTTTCTTTTAGTGAATTGTGCCACAAGATCTATTTTAAATTATGATTTTGCTAATATGTTTGTGCATCTATCACTAGACTCTTCTTCAAAACAAGTTATTTTCTTTCTCTTCAGGCAAATACAGAGGCTTCAGGATGAGAACGCAACTGTCAAGGAAAAGTAAGAGTTCTTTTACCTTTTAATCTCTTATTTTGTAGATCATGAATCATTGATCTATAGTTTATAGCTGTATACGCTAGATATTCTTTTTCCGATCAGAATTAAAAGTCAAGGCTACGCATATACCTTTACAGTGTATTGATGCTCTTGCATACCTGAAGCAAAACTTACAATAGCTGAAATTTGTCATCAATTCTTTTTCAGTAGTAAATGATCGTTATATTTTACGTCATATAAAGGAGGCAATTTACCATACTTTTGATGTTGCCAATTGAACATTCTAATAATTAAATACAAGATATTAATAAGAGTTAGAAAATGGAAAAATTTGTAAAATATATACTGTCATTAAAACACAAGGGGGCGCTCAATACTCGAAAATTGGAGAACGTTGGAACAGCAACTGTTTCCCACATTCTTTACATCCTAGGAGAGACTCTATGTAGTAGACGCGATTTTCTGATTGATGCTATTCTTCCGTTAACTATAAGTTATTGCACATAAAAACCTAAACAGTATTTCGTTATCTCCTCTTTTCGTTGTCTAATAATTTTTTATTCTGTTTTTTCTTTCTTTCTTTACTTTAGGATAAATTGGTAGCAACGTACAGAGTATCTGGTTTACACCTGTTTAAATTTACATCTCTAAAATAAAATGAATTTCCTTTTTGAATTCTAGTTTACGGATCCAACTCGACTCGAACAAATTTATAGATGAAAATTGGAAATCTGACAGAGATTTGCTTCAGTCCAGCTTGGCTAGGTATATATTTGTAGTATGCCATTCATTATAATAAGGTATACGCCATAAAACATATTATTCCTAGGTATACTCACAAAATGCTGCAACTTAAATATATGTCGATAATGTATTACATTAAAACATTATATAGGATTTGTTTTACAAAACTAATCCATTATACGATAAAGTCTTGAGAAAAAGGTACATTATTAAGTATATTGTTACTTATTTGCTAACTGCTCGATTTGAGGAATATAGTCACTATATTGATCCAATAATATCATGGCAATATATTCACAAAAAATATATCAAAGCTATGAACAGAAACGTAAATTAAATGTGCACGTACAGTATATTTATTTAATTACTCATACCACCCACAGTTTGCATATCCTAGGTGCCGTTAACAAAATACATGAACGTCTTTAAAAATGACTGATTATTCTAGGAGAATTAATTTCCAGCCCATAGTTGTGATTCCAAAACTGACTTGTATATGTGACTTCAAAATCAACCTGCACTTGAACGCAACCAAGCCGGTTTTAGATATGATATTATGACGATATTTCATCTTGCAATGCTGCTAAGTAATTCGTGTCTAATCAGCAATCTCATATGGAACATTGGCCTTCACAAGCTTATTATATGTCTGTGTGTATCTGAGTGTCTGTGTGTGTGATTCTGTGTGATTACAACAACGGTCGACTATTAACAATACTAGGATCACTTCTTAGATACAGGTATGGAGGAAATATAAAAACTTTCAGTGGCATCAAATCGATCACAAGTTAAATTATCACTCTCCACACTTGCATATAAATTAAATGGCAAAATCTTATGCCTGAGCTTACTATATGTTCAAAATTGTGCGCGGCCGTCTAATTACGTAGCTGTATGCATATGTATATATATATATATATATATATATATATATATATATATATATATATATATATATATATATATATATATATATATATATATATATATATATATATATATTGATTGCACTATGCTATATTAAATATTATACTTCAGAAGCGTTTTAAAAGTATTTAATGATCTGTACATAAGTACATAGTCTGATATTCTGAAAGGAACTCAGTTTTTAAAAGTCATTAAGTAGTATCCTTGACTGACAAAGGATAATGTTGGATTCCAGAGATATATATGGGAGAGATTTCGGGGCATCGGGGATTATGTAATCATATATTATGTATTTTCCATACCGCTATACGAATTATACATGAGAATAAATATTCTTATATTACAGAAATAAAAACGAGACAGTAGACAATAAATCATGCTACTAAAAACTTATTTTACAACAACACATTTCAGACTAGACTGAAATGTATATATGTTCGATTCTAAATTTTCTTTTCTCCATCTGGACCCCAATATATCATCGAAGTACCATCAATTTGCGAATAATATATTCTCAGTGATAAAGATAGCTCTATTTAAGTGATTATTATGCTCACACATTCCATTATGCTTACACATTCAAATGGAATCAAATCCCATATTATTCATAGCTTGCGATTCTGAATATATTGTTCCTAACTTATCTCCTTCCGTACCACTGCTTTCAGACAAGAGATTGCGGATAAACAGATTTCTGAGTTACAAAAAGCTTACGACGGGGAAGTCTTAAAGTCGCAGGATCAAATGCAACAACTTTACGACCTTCAACAAGAAAAAGAGCAATTGTTTATTAGGTGCATTTTGACATTTCACTTAGTCATAGTTAAAAATTATTATACCATAGTTACACAAACTTCACATGCTTATATGAGAAGGATCGTAGGAGTGAGAAGTCTTCAAAAATGCTACAATCCATTATGTACTGTAGAACTATTATAAACTACGGTAAACTTGGATATACAAACAGTTTTCTTGGAAAATCAATACATTCTTGGTTGTTTTTTTTATGTCAATATGAACTGATGTTTTGTAAATGTTTAACTAGCATATGTGTTTCGTTATCCGGAAATTCAACATTTATATAAGGCAATGTAAAGTTGATCTAAGAAAGAACAAGAGCATCAATGCCTGAAACTATAGGTACAGTGCAGTAATATAAATAGAACTCATAAGTAAGTCAAGTTTTCTTCAGTAATTGAATATGAATGATCTAAATAAGATATACAAACATGCAGAACGAATTCTTACGTATTTAATGTTTTGCACAATCAAGGTTCAGTAAACTTGCTGGAGAAATGCTGAAGCATGAAAATACAAATTTAGCAGACCTGAGTGACATTGACAGGCCAACCAAACTGCATGAGACCTATTCAGAACTCTATGACAATGAATGGACCGATGCTTTCGAAGAACTTACACATCAAGGCCTAACAGAAAACGATGCAGTTGTGATGTTGCTTGATATACTTTTGGTATATATCTGTATTTTCTGTACCATTATCCTAAAATGGCAATAGACCGAAGAACTGTAATTATCAATTCAATGTTAGCGGATGTTTATAAAGTCAACCCTTTCACAAAATGCACCATGATAACAACGGAAAAAAATTACTAGGACAATTTACTTATGTGTGTTCGTTAGATAACATTATGTATGTAACGACTAACACATTATAAAGCAAATAACGTGTGAGAGATATGATCCGAAAATAACAAATAACTTTCATGGTTCTATTATTTCTTATAACGTTGAATATAAGTCCAAAAATGCTTTTACTATGACCTATTTAGTTAAATGATGGCGTTAACGATCATTTGTTCTTTCACTCATGCAGGTGTCGTTCCGCAAGTGCAGAGAAATGACGTCAGAGAGATACCGAATATTAAAGTATATTGCTTCTACTATTGATATTGATAACGTTCCATCAAGTGTGGGATATTTTTCGGAGGTATGCTATATGTTCTAAATATAATTTCGCATTGCTAAAATTTATTTACAGTCCATTATGTAAATTCCAACAAGAAATATATATATATATATATATATATATATATATATATATATATATATATATATATATATATATATATATATATATATATATATATATATATATATATATATATATATATATAGTTACGTATATGTGATTAAATTACTTGCGAGTAAGGTGTATAATTTATTTTATTTCATTTTTGTTTTATTGCATTTAATTGCAATGAATATTTTGCTCTATTTTTAGTAGTGAGATGTAATATTAGCACAAACATTGTCTATTTAAGACAAAATAGTAACACTTGAGGGTTGGCATTTGGATCGACTTTTCTTGGTAACAAGTCAACAGGAACTTAAAATGATTGGTTAGCATCACGGACATACTTTCACCGCGAGATTAATGTTTGTAAATAGCTATTTTTGATTGGTTTTTAAGTCGGTCTGTACTGTTGACATGAAATAAATAGCCTAATAAAAGTCCACATGACCAATCTGGTGCATTTGAAGTGATGTGTTTGGATGTACATACGCTTCTTAATATTGGTTTTGTCAGATTTATTCAAACCCTTAAAGTAACAAGGTGCTTTTATGTATTTATTTTAAATGTATTGGTAGAATATTGTATTCTTTTTCTGATTTATAGATTCAATAATTTATTTTCCTGGACATTCAACAAGTTGAATTGTTTACTAAAACAAATCTGAAATATATTCAAGGAAAAAACTTCTGGAATTATTCGGAAACAATGGCCGTGATTCAAGTGAGGAATTGTTGTTATTCATATATTGGACTACACCTCTCGCCATCACCTCCATATTCATACGTCATCTAGACTCGAACCCTGATTCTTATAGGACAATTTAGTGATAGGACTTGTGGTTTTGTTCTTATAATCATATTTGTTTTATATTTACAAACTGTAAATCCTATTTACCATTTTTGACATTGTTATCTAGAAAAATAAATTGGTTTCTTGCGATATTAAAAGCTTGCTATCTTTCCATCTTTTCTTTGTTTCTAGGTAGGAGCCTTTCTCACGTAAGAAAGAAATCGGAAGCGCATCTGTGATATAATAAATTTGGTTAAATATTCCAGAAATTTATTTTTGAAATTTTAATTCTACATAGTCTCAAAATCCCAAATAATATTTTACATTTTATTTGAAATTTGAATTGACAATAACAGGCTTTAATTTACAATATCATCAGGGGCATATACTTATTTAATAAGTTACTAAAGAGTGTTTACAAATTTAAAAAATGGAAGTGCAGCTAAAAAGTATGGATTTTGAAAAAAGACAGGTCCAGTTTTGGATTAAAAAAAATACAAATGGAGTTACAATTTAAAACAAGAAGGGAACAAATGCTAGGACAATTTGAAGAAAGAGAGAGGCAGGAGAAAGATAAACAATTACAATTTTATTTGAGAAAGAGGAGAGAAAGGCGTGACAGGAAGAAAGATGGACAGTTTCAGATAAAAGGAAGAGAGGGACTTTCAACTTAGAATGATATAATTAGAGCTGGAAAAGGGAAACCACTCCCCTAGGTTTGCGTTATAATAAATA